>OX336389.2:1016613134-1016738107 GCA_946902985.2 Meconema thalassinum
TCAAATTTTTCAGTTTACTCGTCGTTTCATTTACATCCGAGACAACTTTATGAATTTGATCCTCTAATGTAGATTTTAAAGTTTGCATATCCTGATCTAGTTGTGTTCTATCGTCAACTTGTTTTTCGGATAGCGAATTTATCCTGACGCTTAAATCTTTCCTAATCTGTACTACTTCATTGTTAATTTCTATCTGCGTACTGGCAAGTTTTCTTTCAATCCTTTCCTGAATTTGGGTCACATGTTCCCCACTTGACTTATTCCACTCGTCTTTCCATACCGCTACGTTTGCTGTTAACATTTCGGCTATGTCTACTTCGATATCCTCTTTTAATACTCTATTGTGGTCTAATACCTGGGTTCTCATGACCTCTACATCATACTTCAACTCTGCTAAAGACGTTGTTGTTCTAACTGATTCATCGACTAACCTAGTCGCTAATGCAGTTATATTACGCGTACAAAGAGTTTTTGAGTTTTCGATTTCTTCCCTGACTTTATTTACATCAGTTTGGACTTTAGTGATATCTACGAAAACTGTGTTGACCTCTACCTGAATCTTAGTTATGTCACTTTGCACCTCAGTTATATCCGCATGTATGTTATTAATGTCTACCTGAACATTGGATACATCAGTTCTAGCTTTTTGAATTTCTTTTTGGACTTCCTCGACCTTGTCTTGGACAGTCGCTACATCATTTTTGACAACAACAACTTCGGCTCTAGCACAAGAAATATCCCCTCGGACATTAGCTACATCTAAATTTAACATTGTAAGGTCTTTCTGTACCTTAGACACATCAAATTTAACATCATCAACACTTTTATGCACTATAGACACATCTTTATGGACATTAGACACCTCTGTGCGCATGTCCGTTACAGTATTCTCAATTCCTAGGGTATTAATCTGTAAACGCGACATATTATCCTCCAAATTAGCAGCACTAGTATGAAGAACCTTCATATTCTCCTCCATTCGACTATTATTCCTAGCTTCCATCTCCTTCATACTACTATTCAAATTACTAGCATTCTCCTCCATTCTTGCATTCAAATTAGCAGACAAATTACTATTATTCTCCTTCATGCTTTCATTCAGCATCTGCTTCATACTACTAGTCATGCTTGCTTTCAAATTAGCAGACATCTCCCTCGCACTTTCATTCATGCTACTGTGCCGGTGCGATTGATAATTGGCAATCCGATTGAGGGGGCGGATATCTGACAGCCTACTATCCAGGTAAACGGGGACAGTACTATCCCGGTATTCTCCTGGAGTAGAAGTGGGAAAACCACCGAAAACCACTTCAAAGATGGCAGGGTGGGAACCAAACCCAACTCATCTCAGCTCTTCCTCACGAAGCTGAGTGTACCACAATTAAATTTCTTGGCAGAGCTGGGAATGAAACCCAGAACTCAGGGGGTGGCAACCAAGAATACTAGCCACTGCGCTCTGAGGTGGTCTGTTTGTAAAGCTTACAAAGTGTTTTACATCTACCTACGTATAGAAAAACGGAATGAGGGTCGTGGTGGAGCAGCGGTCAAGCTATTTGCCTCTCACAACGGCGACCGGATTAGATACCCTATCAATGCATGTAAGATTTTCAAAAGGAAATGCCATTTCCAGTGGTTCGGATTCCACGTAAAAAGGAGGTCCAGTGGTTCATGATTGCGAGATTAACGGTCACGCAAATCTATAAATTCCTTTACAAACGGAATGATAAATTGTGCACAACAGAGTTGGTGTTAAACGCTAACAAGGTCCTCGCGTAAGGAGGGAGTGTGTAACCCAAAACGCGAAGAAACATGTTGATCAATGCTCTGTTGTTGTTGATTCATTTAGGAGATTTATGACATCGTGGTCACTTAGCCCCATTGTCCGTCTCTTTGCGTAGGGGCCAGTATTCTCGGCTGTCACCGCGGAGGCCCGGGTTCTATTCCCGACTCTGCCAAGAAATTTCTGGTCTAAGGGCTGGAACGGGGTACACTCAGCCTCGTGAGGTAAAAATGTGAAAAAGCAGGTTCGACTCCTACCTTATCCATCCTGAAAGTGGTTTCCGTGGTTTCCCCACTTCTACTCCAGGCAAATGCTGGTATGTTATCTAACTTAACGTCACAGCTGCGAATTACCTGAAATCCTACCTCTCCAACAATCGTTGCCCAATCCTGACGATCTTCTGCACCTTTCCTCCATCTTTTTACTCCCATCTTGCGTAAGTCGTCCTCCACGTCATCCAACCATCGTTTCCTAGGTCTTCCTTTGCATCTTTTTACACCATCCTTTCTCCATTTGATCTCTTGGATCACTGCCACTCCTATACTATATTTCTCCATCTCTTCGTTAAGGCCCTTCAACGCTCCAGGTTTGTTCAATGTCTTCACATTCCATGGTGCTATGTACATATCAGTTTTCCGTTGACATTTTCCTTTTCCTTGTATAGGTCGTTTATCATTATCTTCAGTCCGGCTATTCTTGTATTTGAGTTTCGTAACAGGCTGCATTTTCCGATATAGGGGTTGTAAGCCCCTTGATCAACCCCCAACCTGGAGGATCAGGGTATCCCGCTTTGTCTGGACCATCACCTTTGACCTGTCTGGCATGGGAGACCCTACCAGGAGCTTACGCTCCCGCCGGCATAGCTCGCAGGATCATTTGGCCTCTCAAGCCCCCACATCACGTCAAGTTGAGAATACCATCGTGAAGGTTTTAACAACAACAACTAACTAAATAGCCTGTGTCATTGTGATGTATGTACTAGTGTGTGTGTGTTGATAGCTGGTGCTAGGATTTTTTAGGAGTCGACCGTGACCTAACTTAGCATTTACTTTGAGTAGAAATCGGAAATGACCGGCCACGGTGGCTGAGAGCCCTAACGCGCTGCCTCGTGCCTCACTGGCATCTGGAGAGCATGGGTTTGAATCTCACCTCGGCCGTCCTGAAAATGGTTTTCCACTTTCACCACCAGGCAAATGCTGGGACGGTTCCTTGCAACAGGACTTCATTCCAAACTTGGGGGCCTGGGAGATGGGTGTGAGAAGTGATTTATTAAGTGTTAAAAATCTTTTTGTTTTAGGTACTAGAAAATTAATTGTAATTCCCCGCCCCATCTAATTAGGCACACTCGTGTTGACCGACCGAAGAGGTGGGTTGACGTGGGAATCGAACCCATCTCTTTTCAGCTCTGCCTCACGAGACTGAGTGTGCCCCATTCCAGGCCTTATTTATTAATCTCATATAATGTTTTTCAGGATTAGGGAACTACCCATTAAGATTGGGTACAATCTTGTTGACCGACTGAAAGACATTAAATTTCGATTACTAGGCAACACTGAAAAATGGCGTCCAACACGATAATGATTTTATATTGTAAGTTAGTGATAGAAGCCATTTTTCAGTGTTGCCTAATTGTAATAAAGAAAGCTTTTCAATCGGTCAACAAGAATTGTGCCCGATTACATTAGATGGGAAACAAATATTTACATACCCTAAAAACTAACACGCGTTTTATGTACAAATACCTAATTAATTGGATGACAAGTTTCGAACGTCACGCGTTCATCCTCAGATCATGTTCACTTAGGCTTAACTAGTGCACGATGTTTATTTTTATTTTTTTATTTTTTTAGCGTATGGCTTTTAGTGCCGGGAGTGTCCGAGGACATGTTCGGCTCGCCAGTTTTGTAGCTTCTTGGAGACGGACACTCAATGGGTGAGCTACATGTACCGTTGGGGAGGACAGTTTGGATGTAAGGACGAGGAGTTGGAAGGTAGCGGCTGTGGCCTATAGTTAGGGACCAATCCCGGCATTTGCCTGGAAGGAAGATGGGAAACCACAGAAGACCATATTCAAGGTTGCCGGCGGGGGGATTCGAACCTCCTCGCCTCCCGGATGTGAGCGACTGCCAGCAGTCATGCCGTAACGACCACGGCTAACTCACCCGGTACGATGTTTATGAATCACACTTAAACACAAATAAATATACCCGTATATAGCTTAATATTAATTTTATATTACATAAGTTTGTAAAAACATGTGTAACGTGTCAACTATGTACAGAGAGAAGAATACACTTCTATGGTTGTTGCGTTTATTATTAATGTGGATTAAGTATGTTTCCTGTTGTCTATTGAATTATCATTACAGATGATTTCAGTATTGAAATTGTTTGCCTATTTTGTTATCATTGTTCTAAATCAACCATTCCTATTAAACTATTGGCCTAATTGTATTGCATTGTTTCGCGCGGCGAATACACAGTTACAAAAATACACAAATGCCCTGGAAATAATGGAGTTGTCAACTTATCTGGTTTTTAGAGCTGATCCTTGGGGTACGGTTCCACTGCGTACCTCCAGCGGACTCATTGTTGACGGGATTTCTGCCTAATAATGTGAACAGGGGTGAACTCTCCAAGAACGTGTGCTCATTTATATTACCCGGGATGTTTAATTTAGCTAAGTGAATTGATATGGCCCTAATGTCAAGTTCCCTACCTTTTGTTTCGTAGTGTATGATTTTCAGGTCTGTTTCTATGTTTGTGAAGCTATGTCCTGAGTCATACATGTGTTCGGATATTTCTGAGTGTTTCCTGTGTTTGATGGCATTTCTATGTTCATTATAACGTGTGTCCATCCTCCTTCCTGTCTGTCCTACGTAATTTGCCAGACACCCTGTTTCTTGGCATGAGAGTAAGTACACTCCTGATTTTGAGTATGGGTTTTGTTTATTTAAATTGCTATTGTGGAGGTGCTTACCTAGTGTGTTATTAGTTCTGAATGCTAATTTGATTCCTTGTTTTTCGAAAAGATTAGTGATTTTGAACGAATTTGTATTCACGAAATTGAAACGTGCGAACTTGCTTACCTCACTGGTTGGTGTTTGCAACTACCTTTTGCCCGATGTCTTTGTATTAATTGATCTAACTCATTAGGTGGAAAATTGTTTTCCTTAGCTATTTGTTTTATTGTTCTAATCTCTTTGTTGTAATTTTCTTTTGTCATAGGTGTACTTATGGCGCTGTGGACCATCGAATTGAAGCCTGCTAATTTATGTGTGCTAGGGTGGATGGAGCAATTATCAATATTGATACTTGAGTGGGCTCAGGATGACCGCTGGTTACCTAAAATTATTTTCCCTGTGTATTCCCTGTGTTTTCCCTGTTCTATTATAATTTTTCCCTGTGTTAAATGTAACCTTTTATTAACACATATACTTTTATAAGGATACTATTTTTGCTTATTTTCAGAAAATAAAACAAAATGTATGTACGGTAAATACCTTTTTTAAAATGTATCACAGAACATAAAATACATAGGCTAACACATAATATAGTCTCTTACGACAAGGTGTATCTGTCACGAATTAAATAACTTGCACGTTTCATTGATCATATTTCAAAATAATCACACGTATTTAGGTATAATATTTAATCACAGATATTTAGGCGGCTGAATAGGTTTGAAGTTCTTTTTTCCAATGTTTTTATTTCATTTCCAGCTCATGTTGCTTTGTGCGCAATTCTTCCTTTTCTTTATTTAATGCCATTAACACTGCATCCTCTCTTTTCTTCTTCTCTCACCCGTACCGACTCAACTGCTCTATTTCAGTTTTCCGTAGTTTTCGTTCTTCGATAGCGAGTTTTTCCTTAGCCCTAGCCCTACCATCGTAACGAACCATTCCATCATCAATGTTTATAGTATCTACTCCACCTGCATCCTGAATTCCATCCCATGCTCTTCTCATCGCTATGAGAGTTTCCTTGTGAAAGTTTTCCACTAACATTTCTTTGTTAATGGAGAAAAAAAATCAACAAAGGCGTTACCATGAGAAAATATGAGGATAATTTTTATGATCTGCCACAGATCTTTATATTCTTCCAAGCCCTTGAATTGTTTAGTATAAAAATGATCCAGGCGAGATTTACTCCTATCAAATTGTTCAAGCTCAGTCCTTGTTGACACGCGATATAAAACGACCGAACAGAAGTATGGCTTGATCTGCCAAACGCGCAGCCACATGCTGGCTGGTGATCCTTGCTTCGTGAATTTTTCCTGTCATGTGGCCAGTGCCTATGTTGCTCAAAGCAATCTTTTTTTTTTGCACATGTTACAAAAAGCATGTTTTGCATTCTTTGGAACTTCTGCTAACCAAGGCTGAAAATCTGGGTACTTTGACGGTTGCAGCTATTCTGGATTGAATTTTGAGGATCCCTCCATGATATTTTTGACGAGTGAATTATAGGTTATGTAAACCATTGTCGTTGCAGTACCGTATTTACTCGCCTATAACACTCCCCCCTTCAATTTTCTACTATTATTGGGGGGGGGGGGGGGGGGAAATAATTGTGAAAAATAAAGGAATTGGGATGGAGAAATAATCAGAAAAATGTAGCAAATAGGCCTACAACATTCCAGTTAACGGCAAAATCTGCGCTTTTGCCTGCACCACCTGTGCATTGTTGACCTCGACATAGGTTACTCACTCCCCCTACCCCCAGCGTAGGAATTCCGAGAAGCGTGCAGTACACAAGCAGGACTGAAAATGAGCAAGAGAAAAAGTTTTACGGCATCCTTCAAGTTGAAAGTGCTATAATTGCTGTAGAAAATGGAGTGAAAGCGGCGAGTCATAAATACGAAGTACAGCCGTGTATGATTCGTTATTGGCGCAACCAGAAGGACAAATTATTGGAAACCAAGAAAACTTCCAAGTCCTTCCGGGGTGTGTAAAAAGGAAAAGTACGGAAATGTGGTCGGTATTAGAAATAAATCTTCCGTATTTCAGGTAGTTGCCGCGTAACATTGCAACACTGCGTAACCTTGAAATCGACGCACGCAATGCTGTGCGGCTGCAGCGCTGCCTTATAGTCCTGTGGCCATTCAGCTGTGATGATGTAGGAGAGTGGCGATTTAAATTGGCTATTATCACTTTTATCGTAAATTAAGTATAGGTTAAAATAACTATTTTGTGTGTTGATTTAAGGACGCTAGGAGCTCTTTTGTATGCCTTTATACAACACCATCCTAACTTATATCAAGGAAAATTTTCACCTATTATGCCCCCCCCCCCCCCTATTTTTGAAACCAAAAATTCGAAAAAATAGGGTTATAGGCGAGTAAATACGGTATTTGTTTTATTACTCATTATAGACAAAGAATTTCCATTTAACTTACCAGTATGTCTCTTTGCTCATCGCTTGTTATTAAAAAAAAATGCTTTGATAGTCTGCAAATCATTGACATACACAAGTCGACAGTACAGAAAGGATGCCTGGGACATAAGTAAACTCGATTCAGATTTCGCGCCATCTGTTCAGTAAATCACGTTACACCACAACTATACCTTATTCCATATAAGTTGAGTCAAATGACAACACGCCAGAGCCGCGGAGAAGGGCTCTTACCTCTTACTGACGTGAAGTTAAAGCCAGTTTACAATTGATGCGGTGTCTGTAATATGTCTATCAAATGTAGTGTGCTCGTCGAGGGGAGAGCTCTTCTTCGCGACTCTGGCGTGTTGTAATTACTCCCAACTTATATGGAATAAGGTATAAACACCCGAGCCATTTTCATTTCTCGCGAAGCTAATTTTTCAGACTTTGGATACCCTGAAAGGCGAACATCCGAAAAGAAGAAATGGCAGACCGGTCAAAAACGGTACTTAACCTTTAATCTTAACAGCAATTAATCTTGTATGCAAGATTAATTTAATACCGCCAACGATGCATTATTATTAAGCCAAATCATACATTAAAACATCTATTTTCATCGTGCCAATTTTTTCCCTGTATTTTCCCTGTTCGTTCTATGCAATTTAAATTCCCTGTGTTTTCCCTGCGTTCCCTGAGTTTTCCAGAAAGCGGCCCCCCTGCCGGCTTGCGAATGATCGAGTACAACAAGTTATTGATCGACCGTTCGATTGTTATATCGAGGAAGTTTATGATTCGCTCTTCTTCCAACTCCTTAGTGAATTTGATCGAAAATGGTGTAAACTGTTGATGTCTTGTAAGATCATATCTTCATTTGATGAATCCGTGTCATATAGGCCTACAGTATGCATAGGACATCGTCCACGTACTTATGGCGTGTTAGTTTGTAGGGTATGTAAATGGTTGTTTCCCGCCTCATGTAATTGGGCACAATTCGTGTTGACCGACTGAAACACTTTCTTTACTAAAAGATTTTATATGTGATCGGGCCCCAAATGAAGCATTATGTAAACAGGCCTACACTGAGATCGTATCTTTCTGTGACGAGTTACATCAATTTCAATCTCCAATATGTGCATCCCCATCATTTACAAAACGAAATAGTGGAAGAGTGCCGATGTACAGTGTGCGCACTAAGTCCGTTTACCCCTACTCATTATTATTATTATTATTATTATTATTATTATTATTATTATTCATTCATTCATTCAATTTCGCTAATCGGCCAACTAGGGACCACGATAAGCCTCATTTTACATTCTGGCATTTGCTCAGTTTTCGCTTGATCCACATTGTCTTCATGAGCTCACTGTGTTTAGCACGACGTTCCTCTGTCCATTTCGCACCAGTTGTCCGTTTTTCGTCCCGGAAAGTCCCAAACGTCTTGATGGCTGCTCTATAAAGATTTCGGTCTTGTGCATCTTCTGCTCGTATCCCCATTTCTTTCAGATCTTTCTGGACGTTAACATACCATGGCATTGTCGTTTTTGGTTTTGAGTCGAATATACTGAAGATGAATGAATGAATGAATGAATGAATGAAGCCCCCATCTAGCGGCGAGGATATGAACTGTGCCGGCTGCCGAGGCCTGACGCACTCCTCTGGGGCAATGATTAAATGAATGACAGGTGGAAGCAGGCTGTGGATTTTCATTTTTCATACTGAAGATACGTTTCGTCCATCGGGAGTCGATCATCCGTCGTATTTGACCGTAGAAGCAAACTCTGCGTTTTCGCATTGTGTCTGTGATCTTCTCTATCCTCGAGTAAATTTCTTGTCTGGATTTTCTGATGTAGATGCCATTTTTGTAGTCCGGGCCAAGTATGATGTGTAGGATCTTTCTTTCTTTCTCTTCTCTCTAACTTCGCGAGCAAACATTTCTCGGATAGGATAAGGCATTCAGATGCATACAGCGGTACTGGTTTGATTATTATTATTGTTATTTTTCTATTGACAGTACATATACTCATTATTTATTTATTTATTTCTACTTACATTGTCAGATACCCACTGTCATCGATTGTTGAAAATTTGGGTCCCCAGCAGGCATATCCGATTGGTGGTAAATTAATTTGAAATTGGGTTGGCATTGAGATACGGATGTTTTAGATTCCTAAGATGTAAGATGTAAGTTGGCCTACAAATTTATATGCACTGACATTAGAAATAAATAATAATAATAATAATAATTAGTATGGGTATAGGACTTTCTGCGCACACTGTATGATGCAGCTAGATGTAAAATGAAACTCGAAACTTAACAATTGACCCCAAAAAAGTTGATACTCCAACAATAGATGAGTTGAAATAAATGATCTCTCTTCCTCACAAAGCTAGGGAAGCTGGTAACGGATATTAGCCCGGTTAGAGAACTGGCCGCCTGTGGTTTCAGCACTAGGGAGCAGCTATCATTATCATGCGCTGTCTAGCGGATCATGTGCAAACTACCGTGGCGCTTTACCGAAAACTTATGATATAGCCCTCAAGTGGCTACCATTCTTGTTGCATGGTGGCTAGCTCTCTTGGCTGTCACTGCGGAGGCCCAGGTTTGATTCCCGCCTCTGTCAAGTTACATAGTTCAGGTCTGAGGACTTGGACGGGGTCCATTCAGCCTCGTTAAGCAAAAATGAGAAGAGGTGGGTTCGATTCCCACCTTAGCCATTCTGGAAGTGGTTTCCCGTAGCTTCCCACTTCCATTCCAAGCGAATGCCGGAATGGTTCCTAACTTAAGGCCACGGCCGCTTTCTTCCCAATCATCATATGAATTGCAAATACACACACTAATAGGCCTACGGCCATCACAGTAACACAGGACATCAGACAAAACTCCACGCTCCGCCAAGTATACGGGGGTAAATGACCGCGATGTCCACACCCCTTAAATGAAACAACAAGACTGCCTCGTAGCGTAGTGGCTAGCATTATTGGCTCTCACCACGCAGTCCCGGGTTTGATTTTCGGCTCTGCCAAGACATTTAATTCTGGTCTGAGGGCTCGAACGGGGCACACTCAGCCTCGTGAGGCTAAACTGAGAAAAAGCGGCTTAGATTGCGACCTCAACCATCCTGGAATTGGTTTTCCGTGGTTTCAAACCTCTACTCCAGGCAAATTCCGGGATGGTACCTAACTTAAGGCCACGGCCGCTTCCTACCCAATTCCTACCTCAATTACAAATACACACACTAGTGCAGACATCAGAGTGATACAGGTTATCAGAGAAATTCTACACACACCCAAGTACATGGGGCCTATATGATCACGATGTCACAAAGCCCCTAAAAGAATCAACAACAACTCAGCAAAATAACAATTGGAACTGTGAACGACGTCTTCACTCCTTTTACCGTCATTGGAAATTGATGAGCTCGGAATTTCGTGGTTCCTGTATGATGGTAAATTTCCATATCCGGACTTCGCCAAAATTCCAAACTTCGCACGATGGCACAGCAACTTGTCACCAACCCGAAACTGCTACGAAGAACACCTTCTGTTTTAATTGCACGCGAGTTCGCGTCCTCCTTCAATCATGTGGTAATCTCATCTCGTTCAAAGCCAGGATCCCCTGTAGCTGCCTGGCCGTCCATGGTAGAATTTCTTCCCCGTGCGTAGCTCAGTTGATTACCCCCATCTGCCGTCTACTCATAAATCATACTGCTCCGTCGTAAGCAATTTATGACTCGTGAAACATGTCAAACAGTCGGACCTTTGTTATATGGGTCGTGCACAAATTTGAAGTATAAAATCTCGTTTACTCGCAGATTGATGAATTCTCGTAAATATTTTTTCTAAGAGCGTTTGTTCTCCATGTTTTAATGCGGCAAAGGTACTCTTCGATGATGTTAAAAAAAACGGTATGGAGGAATACATTTTCATGTACCCTATTGGCAGTTACTGATTCACAACAAAAGGGCATGGGCAGGGGCGTCCTGTCTTTGCACGCTCGGCGTGCTAGCGAAGTTGTGCCGCACGCCGGCAGGCTGGCTCGTGCCTCTATTGGCTGGGCTAACTGCCGGCGCTGCGATAGCTCTCCGCCGTGTCTGACCGAGTCAAGTTGGGATCGCTAGCGCACCGGACGTAATGTAAACAAACAAACAAACAAACAAACTAAATAACTAACTGTTCGTCGAATTCGTTGGTTGTCGATTTCGCGCATTTTTCCCAGTACCGTTACTTGCAGATTACCTGCTTAGTATTAAAACAGTCAGAAATACTGATAGGTATCGTGACTCTCATTTAAGGCATTGCAATATTGTTCACATTATTGTTTTTTTTCTCCTTGTTTTCGTTTTATTTCAATTTGATTTCATATTTACAATATACTGAATACCGTTTGACGCCCAACAAATCAATCACACCACAGCAAAGGCAGTTGGGTAGGTTTTTGCTAGGAATTAACCTTACCCACAAGGGAAGATGAAGAGAGAAGTTAAGGGAAATGGGTTTCGGACTAAGGAACAAGTGTGGATAATAGGACGAGAGTCCAACACCAAACAAAGACAATGTTTAGAGACGAGTGTCACCGCAAAGCGTGAAACACCTAGAGTAGGTATGGACCTGGCCGTAGCTAACGGGAAATGCAGCTGGAGCTTGGGCTATTTGCTGGCGAGATTCGGCTACTATGTGGAAGGGTGGTGGTCTGGCAAAGAAAGAAATGATGAGTTTACTATGTATCCCTTCAAAGGAGTTTGTTTTAAACAAATATTTTGAAGAATGCAAAAAATTTGAATTAGCCGTGATGTTTTAGTTCTTGAAATTGTAGAATTTCTAAGGAGCGACCGAATGTCTGCAGGAAGAGTAGCAATGAGGCAATTATACCCTTGGGAATAATTTTGGTAAGAGCACCAATAGTTGCATTTAAGAATGGCTAAGCTCTTACCCAGCATGCGCCGACTAAAAGTTTAGACAATGAGAAAAAATATAATTTGGAAAACCAACCATAAGTTGTAGAGAAAAACTCAACAAGCAGGAAGCCGGCGGAGCGAGCTATACTTGCCTTACTGGCTAGTTAGAATTAGCTATCAAAGCTAAGAGAGGCTTTAATAAGTTTGTGGCTAAGCGTTCTTGTTCAAATGCAACAAAGAGTGGAACCGTTATTAATTTGATTTGTGAGTTTTTTAAATGTAAGCCTATAGGAAGAGTCGGGGAAGACAGGATCTTGCCTAATCGTTATTTTATAGAAAATGATGAATCAAAAGGATACAGTTTGATTTATTTAACAATGCGTAGAATATGATCAATTTAACAAATGTATAATTTGATTTTTTAAACCATTGAGGTCTCAGACCTCCTAAATTATTTAAAGTTTGCACTAGGCAATTGACAATTTTTTTGGTTTGGAACCTTTTATAAGCACTAAAATCTGCATAAGATTTTAAAATGGTGCTCAGATTAACAAATTGAACATTTAAAGATAATTAACATAATCAAAGTTAAACAATAGGTCAGGTACAATGTGTGTACTTGAAGAATTCCTATATGGGCATCTTAAAAGTATGAACAAATAACAGCTTCGAAATTATAACAACAACAAAAAAGAGAGAGAAATTAAATAGAAGTTTCTATAACTTTTTATATTAATGCAGTAATTACGATTTTAATTTTTACAAACAGGGCAGGTCACTTATTGTGAAACCTGAAGAGAAAAATTGAGAAGTTTCTAGAACTTCTATGTTTAAACAGGATCACGAGGAAAAATAGGGCAAGTTACCCTTTCGTGAAACCTGGATCAACGAGATTAATGAAAAGTTGAGTACTTAGAACATAAACAATTCCTGTACTAGCAAGAAAAGAAAATAGATTAATGTGCAGTTTCTAACTGCTGATATTTAAACAGAGTGAATAAGTTATAAATGGAGAAAAGTTGGGAGGGCGCCTATGGTTTCGCGAGGTTCATTGAAAAAGACATAAATTTAAGGATTAACCTTAACGTGTTAGTAAAGAGTGGTTGAGGAAGAGAAAATAGGAACTTTGTGGAGAAAGTTCTTGGCCTTATTTATTTTTCTCGGACGAGCGCGGCGCAGATGAGAAGTTGAACGAGCACTGGTTTCACTATAGTCTATTGACGTGGTTGAAAAGTTCACTATTGTAGCACAGAAAGTTTATAGAAAGGAAAGTTATTGCGGTGGTGTAAAATAACTAGTTGCATTTTGGTTTGAGAGAGTCTATTGCGTTGAAAAATTTGTAGGTTATAGTTGAATGCAGAGGACGAATTCCCACGAAGGAAGATAAATTAGGTGTTGATTAGCTGTTCATAAAGAAAATTCCTTGGTTAGAAAAAGTATTCCCATATGAGAGTGGAAAATACTAGAAGGTTTAGCTTGTGGATGAATTGTTTGGCGTAGAAAATTCCAGAACAATCATAACTGTTGAATTGGGTAAATAAAGTCCAGCGGTGGAACGAGCTAAGTTTTCTATAGACAGTATTTAGTTCAATAAGAATCCCACGGTGTGAGAGCTCATTCTCAGTTAACATGTACAAGAAATGCTGCTTCGTTTTGCAAGATTAGCTGTCTTAGATAGACAAAGCCTGACATCGAAAATCCCGCGAAGATTGCAATTGTACAACATTTGGCAACTTCTCACTGTCTATAGAACGGTATTAAAAGCGTATAGCTAATTAAAAGCGATTAAAATATGAAGAACATAGTACTTAGCTCATTTCTGTAGTAGGCGATCCAGGCGACCGTTAGTTAAGATCTGGACATGGCGTCCCATTCAAAAATTTGTCTCTCGAGGAGAGGAGACGAGCCCTAGATAGGCTCCAACTGGAGGTCTTGACGACTGAAGCACAAGTGAGGGTGAGAGCAGGTGCTCATGGCACGGAGACGAGGAGTCAAGTGAGCGAGCGAAGTGACGCGCCGAAAGTAGAGCGACAACGCCCACGTCAGAGGTAGGTGGGCGGGGGGAAGGGAGGAGAGGGGATAGAGGAGATAAACAAAAGAAGTTATACAAGCATGATAAACATAACAAAATATCTGATGAAAGTAAAGCTTCTTCGCAGAGCAGTCGGCTGACGAAGAATGCGGCGCCTGGCGGATTGAAGACGAAGTCTTCGTAACTTGAGGCAATGGAAGTTCGGAGGGCGGCGATGAGACGCTGCGAGAACTGGTTCAGCAGAATATGCGCTTCTGAAACAAACTTACAAGAAAAATGAACAAAAGCACGGGACAAACAGAAGGTAATAGTTCGATGTTGGTGTATGCGGAAAGGACATGTAAATAAATGAGTTAATATGAAGTAATGGAGAGCAGCAAAAACTAACTCTGTCTTTCCGTGTATTTTCAAAAATACACCAGCAATACGGGAGAGAGTGAGACGGAAAAGCAAGTGAGAGAGACAGACATACAGTATAGTGTTCCCCACTATAGCTGCAAGGTCGTAAGTGCCAGAAGCACTCTGGCGTGCAGTCGGCGTGCTGTATGAACACCTCTGGGATAAGGTCAGGGTGAACGGTGGCTCGGGGGAAAAGTAGAATGTGGCCGGGGTGGTATTCAAGAGAGGTGCACAGGTACAAAGCAGGAGGCAGGTAACACCGTACGAAGGAGGTTATATACATACGAATATAAAGCTCAAAGTTTGTCTGCCTGTCTTTCTGTCAGTTTGTCTGTTATTTATACAAATCTACACCTTTTCGCCGATCTGAACCAAAATTTGTATTCTTGCCCTTTGGAACTCTGCCGGTAACCCTGCCCACTTTAAATTTCGGACAGATCCCTCCATTCCCTGCATTTAGGCCATTTGGCACAAATCTACACCTACACCGTTTCACCGATCTGAACCAAAATTTGTATACTTACCATTTACAACCCTGCGGGTAACACTGTCCACTTTGAATTTCGGAGAGACCACTCCATTCCCTGCATTTAGGCCCTTTGGCACAAATCTACACCGTTTCACCCATCTGAACCAAAATGTGTGTACTTACCCTTCGGAACCCTGCGGGTAACACTGTCCACTTTAAATTTCGGACAGACCCCTCCATTCCCTGCATTTAGGCCCTTTGGCACAAATCTACACCGTTTCACCGATCTGAACACTACGGGTAACCCTGTCCACTTTAAATTTCGGACAGACCCCTCCATTCCCAGCATTTAGTCCATTTGGCACAAATCTACACCGTTTCACCGATCTGAACCAAAATTTGTATACCTATACTGTGCCCGTTCACCACCGGTACGTCATGGCAAGCCATTTGGCACCGATGGGTCACCCTACACATATGTGAAGATTGAGAACAATGCGAGCATGAGAGGACCTCGAGGTCGTCCTGGGCGTATTATCGAGATATTGCAACATTGTCCTCAATTTCCTCGTGAGGTTAGGAAAGAAGGAAATTGAATACAATACAGAACTGAGATTTGTTTAAAAACATGGTAGCCAACACTTTATTTTCACAGGAAAAGTCATGAAAAATAAATAAACCCTCCTACGACTTGTAGGGTACGCATGATCTAACTAAAAATAACACTCCTGAAAAAGAAACACCCTAGGCCTCTACCTACAGTCGACCTAGTTCCTAATCTCGGTGACCTATCAAAATTAAATTTTAAATGCATGTGTGCGTTTGAAGTGCACCAGTTACGTTGAACGTGGACAAGTCACAATTCAAGGAAACTGGTTACCCCATCCTAAATGGCCATGGAGCCATACTATAAAGTGAGATCTCCTCACTCCAATGACGTCATGAGCAGACGTGTAACAAAGTCACACAAACTAAGTATATCAACAAACAAAAATAAATAATTGAAAGTCAAGTGCAATATACACTGCGCCAAAATATAACTAGCTACTATAACTACACGAAATATGAATTGTTGCATTTCAAAAAAAACTTACGATGAAGTAATCATTACTATTTACAGTGGCATCTCCTATGCCCAACTTAGATCCATAAATCATTAATCATTAATTATATTCACAAAATTACTGCTTCCACAAAGCATGTAAACATTCAAAAGAACGTAATATTTAATCCAGTCGAATGGTATCAGTAATATGCTACCAAGAGCATAACTCTGATTCTTTGAACATCTCTAACATGATCCAGATCTATCAACACATTATAACTTTTAGAAATTTTATAATAATAATAATTATTATTATTATACTGAGATTCATGAACACATTATTTATGACATTTATAATAACTCAGAATGTCGTTACATTCATGTATGATCAAATTTACATAATGAGGTAGATAAATAAATCCTGGACGGTATTGTGCCAATATTACGGGTTCACTGTGATCATATAAATTATTATTATTATTATAAATAGATTTTATGCTTGCAGAAAATCATCGCATACACTGCGGAAATTTGTCCTCAGAAATCATAAACTACCTTGTAGTACAAATATCAATGGAATCGGAGACTCTTCCATCCCTATCCAACACATGACTTATCTGACGTCATCACCATAACACTAATGAGCAAGCAATCTCATTCCTAATCGTATAAATCATTATTACTAATCACAGTGCTTCATGACCTTAATCCTATTTTAGCACAGAAACAAATACCTCTATTACAATCATCAGAATTTGTTATAAACTATTCAATTATTACAAATTATATAACCATCATGAATATGTTATTAACCACGCAAAAAATGTCGAATATGCTGTTGGATATTGTTCTGATTCAGTGAAAGAAGAAAATATGCTCAAAATCGTTAGCTGAAAAGCTGTGAACAAATTACATCGAGCAGACAAAATATAAGATGCATTCAAAAAGTAACGAGCCGGAAGCTGGAATGCGCAAACCGGTGACGACATCTGCTAATCTTGGCGTGTGTAACGAGGTGTGGTTCAGACCAGAGCGTGGAAGGTCACAGCCCGTCGCTAGAGGGCACGCGTGCACGTCACGTGACGATACAAAGCGAGCAGCAGCATGCATCATTCGTCCAACGCTGCCAGTCGTATTGCAAACAGTGATATGAAAGTGTCAACCGAAGAGCAAAGAGGTGTTGTTCGGTTTCTGGCAGCGGAAGGAGTAGGGGAAACGGACATTCATCGCCGAATGTCACAAGTGTACGGCGAACACTGCATGTCCCTTGCAAGGGTCAAGGCGTGGCACAAGTGCTTGAGGGAAGGATGGGTGTCGTTAGCCGATGATGCCCGGTCTGGGGCACCCCCCTGCATTACCGATGACAACGTCCAGCTGGTTGATGCACTCATTACCCAGGACCGCCGAGTGACAGTGAACGCCATAGCCGCCGTGGTCGCTCCACGATAATGCACGACCTCATACGGCCAACAAAGTCGCGGCATTCCTGCAGAAATTCAAATGGGAGGTTCTCGGCTACCCTCCATACTGTCCAGACCTCTCTACCTGTGATTACGCCATGTTTGGTTCCCTGAAAAGAGCTCTGCGGGGCCGACGATTCACCTCGGACGTCGACGCCAGCTGTACGTGCGGAACCGGTTCATATCGCAGCCCAGGGAATTTTATGAGACAGCCATTCACCGCTTCGTGTCACAGTGGGACAAGTGCCTCAACAGCCAGGGCCAATACTTCTAACATACAGGTACTGGTTTCTGTAATTATACCTCCGGCTCGTTACTTTTTGAATGCACCTTATATGTCATAAGTACATCAGCAAAAGACAATGCTCAAGAAAAAATCAAGCAGAAAACGAAAATACGAAGTCTCAAATAGTAAATATGAATGACAGCGGAACATGACCTCTGCGCAGATAAACAAGGCCTATTCTTTCTGTTATATGGTGCGACTGTCTCACACATGACGTGTTCCTACACGGCGAAAAATATTCATAATGCAACTTGCTATGCAACAATTCCAAATACCAAGCAAAATACAATAACTGTTCACATATACTGTTCTCAACTACCAGACTATAAGAAGTAAACAACAGTTGTGTCAGACCTTAATAAATCAGCTTTGGCTCGAACATCTCGTATCTCTGGGTAGCACAAAGTACCAGGAATGGTCTCTGTGTCACCTAGCACCTGGCGACCACGTGCTCCTCTTCATTGGCTCGAATCCAATGTCCAATTCCTGTCCATCCTTCGGGAATTCGGTCTCGACATCCTTCTCGGTCTTCTTAAATACAGCAGGGCTACAGTTCCCCTCCAGCGGTTGCTGGGGTAGTCTTGAGGTTTATTACTGATGCATCTGTCCATTCTCTTGTCCGCCAGTCCCATGTTCAGTTTTAATGCATGGTAAAGTACATGTTACCAGTGGCAGAATTGAGAATCTTATTTGTGAGTGGAATTCTCATTGTAGCGTTGAATCTGAACATGTTATCGTGTTGTTTGGTGAATAATTATCTAGAAGAACCCAAATGTTGTAGTAAATTGTAGTAATGTTGGATTGAATATTGCGGTTGCTTCCTTTTTCTCCACTTGTAAATTCAGATATGTTCGAAGCTTGGAGACGAATTATTTCAATAACTTGTAGGTTTGTAGTTGAATACTGAACACTGTGTGAAGTTCAACTGAAGAAAATAGCGTGGATTTCCGGCACCTCGTGTACCATGTGCAGAATATACGTGCTTGCCTGAGCAGAACAGCTGGTGTGATGTGCTCACGATGAATGCTGGCTAAGTATAAGCGTGCGGCGAGGCGAAGTTGTACATGACATAGGCTAACTTCCCTGTCTTGGAGATCAGAGTAACACTATCAGACTGTCGTCGTGCGCTGTGATTCGTAGTGACGAAATACGATGTTATCGCCTACTCGGTGAGAATAGAAGTATGTTATCGCCTCACTGGCGAGAAAACATGTGATTTTACCTGTCCCAGGCCTGCTTTTATAAACGGTTCAGTGACCTGATCGTCAGGGGTCTTCACGACCAGGCACGAGTGCGCGGCCTACGTCACATCCCTGCAGCAGTTTCCAGAATAGTCTAGAGGGGCTTCATAGAATAGCATGCAAATAATCCAATATATTATGACCAATATAAGGCTGTCGGGTACAATACTTACCCTTTGGAACCCTGCGGATAACACTGTCCACTTTAAGTTTCGGACAGCACTACATTCCCTGCATTTAGGCCCTTCGGCACAAATCTACACCGATTCACCGATCTGAACCAAAATTTGTATACTTACCGTTTGGTACCCTGTGGGTAACACTGTCCACTTTAAATTTCGGACAGACCATTCCATTCCCCGCATTTAGGCCCTTTGGCAAACATCTGCACTGTTTCACCGATCTGAACCAAAATTTGTATACTTACCCTTTGGAACCCTTCGGGTAACACTGTCTACTTTAAATTTCGGACAGACCACTCCATCCCCTGCATTTAGGCCCTTTGGCACAAATCTACACCGTTTCACCGATCTGAACCAAAATTTTTATACTTACACTTTGGAACCCTGCGGGTAACACTGTCCACTTTAAATTTCCCTGCATTTTGGCCCTTTGGCACAAATCTACACCGTTTAACCGATCTGAACAAAAATTTACATACTTACCCTTTGGAAACCGTCAAGTAACACTGACCACTTTAAATTTCGGACAGACCTCTCCATTCCCTGCATTTAGGTCCTAGGGCACAAATCTACACCGTTTCACCGATCTGAACCAAATTGTACATACTTACCCTTTGGAACCCGACGAGTAACACTGCCTACATGGAATTTCGGAAAGACCACTCCATTCCCTGCATTTAGGCTCTTCGGCACACATCTACACCGTTTCACCGATCTGAACCAAATTTTACATACTTACACATTGGGACCCGATGAGTAATACTGGCCACATGAAATTTCGGAAAGACCACTCCATTTCCTGCATTTAGGCCCTTTGGCACAAATCTACACCGTTTAACCGATCTGAACATAATTTTTCATACTTACCCTTTGGAAACCGTCAAGTAACACTGACCACTTTAAATTTCGGACAGACCACTCCATTCCCTGCATTTAGGTCCTAGGGCACAAATATACACCGTTTCACCGATCTGAACCAAATTTTACATACTTACCCTTTGGAACCCGACGAGTAACACTGTCTACATGAAATTTCGGAAAGACCACTCCATTCCCTGCATTTAGGCCCTTCGGCACAAATCTACACCGTTTCACCGATCTGAACCTAATTTTACATACTTACCCTTTGGAACCCGATGAGTAACACTGTCTACATGAAATTTCGGAAAGTCCACTCCATTTCCTGCATTTAGGCCCTTCGGTACAAATCTACATCGTTTCACCGATCTGAACCAAACTTTGTGTACTTACCCTTTGGCACCCGACGAGTAGCCTAACACCGTCTACTTGAAATTTCAGACAGACCACTCTATTCCCTGCATTTAGGCCCTTTGGCACAAATCTACGCCGTTTCAGCGATCTGAACCAAATTTCGTATACTAACCCTTAGGAACGCGACGAGTAACACTGCCCATTTTAAATTTCGGACAGACCACTCCATTCCCTGCATTTAGGTCCTTTAGCACAAATCTACACCGTTTCTCCTAATTGCACCAAATTTTACATACTTACCCTTTGAAGCCCTGATGGTAACACTGTCCACTTGATATTTTGGACAACGATCTCCATTCCCTACATTTAGAATAACAGACAAGAGGAACTTGAAAACCACGTTTTAGAACCATTCATGTCGGTATTAGTGTCGGGTAACGTGTAAGAATATTTTAATAATTCTATTGTTGGCTGGCAATGCGGGCTGCATCACGCTGCCCCTACCCGTGTTCTGGTGCAGAATTACGAGAATAGTTACATCTTGTGCTGCTTATAAATTACAGTCACGGGGAGTAATTAGCGCAAAAAGATTTCATAGGCCCCTTCAAACAGTTATCATCATGAAAATATTATGCCTCTGTATAAGTGCGATGGTGTTGGTGCAGTACATTCAGGTTATCAGCTGCAATAAGCGTTGGTGCTTTCAAATTTACTTTCATTTATTCCGATCCTTATCCTTGAGCGCTATGTTGTGATAAATAACACTATTGCTACCTCAGGAGCTCGGGACAGCCGACGTTTTCAAAAGTGCTCTGATTATTTTCCTACGGCACTGTGCGACAAAAGACGACACTATTGGTCTCTACTTCTCTAACAGCCAATGAGATATAGTCCTTATTCAGTTCCTTTTATTTCACTTATTCCTCTTTCTAATCATATTTTTAAATTTGTTTGTAATTACATGTGTCAGTAGGCTACTGTAGTTAGTAAATAGCCGTTTCCCTGTTCATTATTATCATTAACATTACGGGAAAAAGACCTGGATGTTACGTCCATTATACTGTACTACTCATCACCCGCACTACCACCCCTACAGAACGTTATATTTTATTTTTTCTGTAAGTATCATGGCCAGTTCTGTAGTAGTATTCATTATCATCCATAAAACAAATAAATCCACTGGGCGAAGCCGGGCACTACTATATAAACTATATAAACCAAGATACAATATCAACTAGTAGTGGTGACAAAATAGAAAGGAAATTAAAGATCAGCGTAAATCTGATATGTTAAAGAGATAGCTAAGTTTGTGAATTTACGTGACTGTTAATCGTGATGAAGATCCTACCTCTCACGTGTATAAAGCAAGGTCGGTCTAAATATTGAGCGATGTGGGGAGAGTTTTGTCGATATACTTTCTTTCTTGAAGAATACTGTAGATCGCAAATAATAACCCACTGCACTGGTTTTTCTACCAGCTTGTTATCTCCTTCACGATACCATCCTGAGTGAATACACAGCTCAAGTACTTTTTTTTTTTGCCGTGTGTCCTCCTGAGAGGCCGAGTGCAGGTCTTTCTAGTTGATGCCCATGGACGACCTGCGCGTCGGGATGAGAGATGGAATGGATGAAGATGAATTAAATTGGGCAAGGATGTGGAAGGAAGCGGTCGTGGCCTGTCTGAAGGTACCGTCCCAGCATTTGCCTGGTGTTAAAATGGGAAACCACGGAAAACCATTTCAAGGACGGCCAACGGTGGGGCTCGAACCCACGCATCTACCGAGTCAGCAGAGAGCTTGGCCCCATGACCTAACGCTGCGCTTTAGCCAGCGTAGCCACTGCTGTCGGTAGTACATAAATTAAGCACTCCAATTGAGTTCTTCCTACCCGGTATTCAATGCCTTGCATTTCTTCCCTACCTAGATAATCTTCGTTTTTGAAATGCTCATTTTCATACCATATTACCATATTTACTACTGTTCAAGTTCTAACATGTTAGCTTCCGACGGCGTCTGTCGTTACAACCATGTCGTAACCATAAACCAGCTTGCTTACCCAGTTTCCACTTAATTGAATCCCACCCAGCCAGTTTATCCCCTTCAGCAAATGGGCCATAAATGAAATAAACACATCACCCTGTGGTGTAGCGGCTAGCAACTTAGCAGTGGCCCCGGAGTTCCGGATTCTATTCCCGACTCTGCCAAGAAATTTGATTCTTTGAACACTCAAACTTGTGAGACAAAACTGAGAAGATGAGGGTTCGATTCCCACCTCAGCCACCCTGGAAGTGGTTTGCGATGGTTTTTCACTTATACTCCACGCATATGCTGGAATGGGTCTTAACTTTAGGCCACGGCCGCTTCCTTCCCAATCCAAACTATTAGGCCTACAGCTCACTACTGCAAGAACTCCCTACCATCAACTCTCACTGCAGCCTGATTATCAACATAAATACTTTTGATTATCTGTAGCAGTCTTCCCTCGATACCATGAACCCTCAGAATGCTCAGCACATTCTACCCCTTATTATTCCCGTTTCCAACGGGATCGGGGATGAGATGTGATGAAATGAAATTCTATGTGGCGGATGGGTTTTACGGTCGGATGCCCTTCCTGACGCCAACCTCATGAGAGGAGTTAATGAAATGAATGAAGATGAATGAAACTTAGCAAGGATGGAAGGAAACGGCCGTGGCTTGTCAGAAGGTACCGTCCCAGCATTTGACTGGAGTTGAAAATGGGAAACCACAGAAAACGATTTTAAGGACGGCAGATTGTGAGGCTCGAATCCACGTCTACCAAGTCCTAGCGCTGCGCTTTAGCGAGCGTAGCTACCGCTGTTGGTTTCGTGAGGCTTCTGTAGATCTACAAAACACATACACAACTGTCTATTCCTCTCGTAGCTTTTGTCAGTAACTTGAGTGCCATGGTGTAGCTGTGCTCGTTAAATCGTACACCATGGTCACGAGGGCAGCTGCTGAAAGCGCGGAGATCGCAGGTTCGAATCTCGGCGCCGACAGTGACTATCCTGAGTGTGGTTTTACTTGTTCTTTTTCCACACTCACCCCAGGCAAATACCGGGATACTACCTTACTTCAAGTCCCGGGACACCATTTATCCCTGTCCCTAATACAGTTATACAGACTATTATAAATGAAAATCCACAACCTGTTTCCAGTCTCCGACCGGTTCAGGAATGGAATGAATGAAACCCCCATCTAGCGGCGAGGATATGGACTGTGCCGGCTGCCGAGGCCTGACGCACTCCTCTGGGGCAATGATTCAAGGAATGATAGATGAAATGAAATGATATTGGAGAGTGTTGCTGGAATGAAATTTTTGACAGGGAAAACCGGAGTACCCGGAGAAAAACCTGTCTGCCTCCGTTTTGTCCAGCACAGATCTCACATGGAGTGACCGGGATTTGAACCACGGACCCAGCGGTGAGAGGCCGGCGTGCTGCCGCCTAAGCCACGGAGGCTTTCACAGACTATTATAGTCATCCCATAATACAGGTTATAAGACAGGTTCAACACACACCCAACTACAAACAGGGCTGATGACCAAAATGTCTCAAGTCCTAAAATGAACTAACAACATAACAACAATCAATAACTTGACTCATGCTAAACGTTGATCCTGACATCCTCGTTGAGGTGTAAAACCAAAGTGGGTTTCATCCATCTTACACTCGGCTAATGATCGAGCTTCCCTTTCTACAATGCTCTGCCGGGACATTCATCAAAGAAATACCCCTATAATCGTTGCAATCTTTTCTATTACCTTGCTTATAAATTGGGGCGATTTTTGCTTTTTTTTTCAGTCTCAGGGTACCTACCATAAATCCCTATGCAATCATTGCATCCCTACTTTCCGACTATATTTTACCATTTATAAGCGAATCTCACCTAGCCGCTTTGTGGCACTGTAGATTAATTATCACCCTATCTACTTCCTCGACAATAATTGTTTTCCCTTCCTCATTTCACATTGTCAGATAAGTCTTCAAGTCTCGAAGTAATTTTGTCATCCTCCCAGTGCTTCTTTGGCATCTACAATGAGTTTCCCAGAATTATCCAAAACAATATCCATTTCTCTTTTTCCTCCATTTTTAATATTATTTATGACATTCCAAAAATTCTTTTCTGCCGCTTGATCTAGCATTTACAATTTATCGTCAAATGTCTCCCATAATTTCCTTTACTATTATTTGTTTGGTCCTATTCATCTCCACCATATAAATCACACTGTCTGCCGGATTACTTATTTGGAGTCATTTCTTGTAAGCCTTCTTTTTACTGCTACAAGCTGACTCCAGTGTGTCGCATCACTACGATGTGTGCTTTTTCGTATCTTTATACACCGTTGTCAAGGATTGGAAGAAATATAGGCTACATACCTTTGCTACTTCTAGTATTGCATCCTTATACCATGACCACTTCGTTTCAATGTCCTGCAAATCTCTACCATTAACTCTTTGCAATTTCTCACGAGCCATTTCCACGTATTTCTGCCATGTCCCTTATCCTAGATATTTTCAACCCTAACCCATCTGCAAACAGACCTCTCTTTAAGCACTTTAGTAGCCTACTGTATGTCTACCCCTTATTATTCCCGTTCTCCAACGGGGTCGGGGATGAGATGCGATGGAAGTCTTTGTGGCGATGGTTTTTACGGCCGGATGCCCTTCCTGACGCCAACCTCATGAGAGGAGTTAATGAGAGATGAAATGAATGATGGTGAATGAAACTGGGCAAGGGTGTGGAAGGAAGCGGCCGTGGCCTGTCAGAAGGTACCGTCCCAGCATTTGCCTGGTGTTGAAAGTGGGGAAACCAGGGAAAATCATTTCAAGGACGGCCGACGGTGGGGATCGAACCCACGCGTCTACCGAGTCAGCAGAGAGCTTGGCCCCATCACCAAATGCTGCGCTTTAGCCAGCGTAGCCACTACTGTCGGTACTTTAGTAGCCTACTAACCTTACTCAATTCCCAGATCACGTGTGGTCTGTTTCATAAAAAAATGACCCTGAATACCCAGAAATTCCTTATAAATATCATAAATTGAAGGCCAGTAATAGAATAGACTATTATTGACCTGGATCCTCTACCCTCCCACCTGTATCCGTGAAATTCCTTGTGCTTTGAGAATGAGTAACAGATAAGAGATAACCCCATGCTAGCACAGAAGCCTAGAAACCAATGGTGTTCACTTCCCTTGCTCTACCCCACTTACCCTTTACCCTATCATACCCCTCAGTCCAATTTTCTATCCTAGCATTGAAATCCTCCTTCAGAACTACACCATATTTATTGTTCACTCTCACTACCACATCACTCAGTGCCTCGTCAAATCTGTCTACTACGTCCTGATTCCCCCCTCCACATTAGGTGTACAATCAAACAAATTCTGACCCGATTTCCAAATCTATCCACATTAATCGCTTATCTACGTACCACACAGAAACTATGTTACTCTCTAAGGTTCTACTCCCCACTATGTCCTGCCTCGTTTTACTCCTGACAGGAAAGTTACACCCTGTAATCTCCTATTTCCTCCTCTCTATCTAGCTCTTTCTGAACTTCACTTTCTTTCTTTCTTTCTTTCTTTCTTTCTTTCTTTCTTTCTATTTTCGGCTTATTCCAATTAATTGGAGTCGCTGGGGCCAACCAGACTCATTTTGGCTTCGTCCGTGGATTTATGGCCGGATGCCCTTCCTGACGCCACGTGATTTTTCAAGTGAAAATTCCACCCCAATGTCGCTGGGATACGAACTCTGACCGTCCGGATGGAAGACGAGCATCTAAGCCACTGCGCCATCACGCTCCCCCTTTCTGAACTTCACTAATCCCTTAATATCCAATCCCATCCTTCTTGCTGACTCAGCTAGCTCTACTTTCTGTCTTCCGTAACTTCACTGGATATTAATAGCACTCCATCGAACACTAGCTCGATATTCTGTTCGTTTCCAAGGAGTCACCGATCTGTCAGATGGGAGTGGGACTCCGTCACTCCCGTAGGCTTGCTCAAGACATTGTTAGCAGGCTTCTGAAATACAAGTGAAGCAGGCTGCAATTCTTACTTACACAGGGCCCTATGAGTTTAACCCCAGAGAACACACAAGTGAATTGGGTAGTCCTAGCCCCTGAGCACGACGAGACCCACGACTCACAATCAGAATATGCCTTAGTTGCCCACTTCTATCCCACAGAAACTGCTATCAGGACTACTTACAAGGCAACTCAGGCGTTGTGCATGGTACACGAACCAGGACGTGACTACCACTACACCATGAACCATGCCGGATAAAAATGATACTGTATAATAATAATGTTATAGATTTTAAGTCCGTTTTAACTACTGCAGTTTTTAGAGAAGCCGAGCTGCCGTAATTTTGCCCTGTAGGGGATCTTCAACTGATTCGACCCCACAACCTTGGGCACAGCAGGCGAGAACGTTACCGCTGAGCCACGCAGCCAACCTGTTGTTGTTGTTGTTTGAGTCTTCAGTCGTTTGACTGGTTTGATGCAGCCCTCCATGCCTCCCTGTCCTGAGCTAATCGTTTCATCTCTACATAGCTACAACACCCTACATGCGATGCAATCTGTTTAACATATTCTAATCTTGGTCTACCCCTACAGTTCATGTCCTCGACCCTTCCTTCCATAACTAGGCTTGCTATTCCTATCTCTCCTCTTCATTAGCAGTTGCCAGAAACATCTCTTCTCTCCCACTCGCCTTAATACCTCTTCATGTGTAACCCTATCTACCATCTGATCTTCTCTCCAGTAGCAGGGGGCGTGGTGGCGCAGCGGTCAAGCTGTTGGCCTCTCACCACAGCGGACCGGGTTCGGTTCCCGATCAATGCATGTGAGATTTTCAAAGTGAAATGCCATGCCCTGTGGTTCGGATTCCACGTGAAAAGGAGGTCCCGTGGCTCATGATCTCGAGATTAACGGTCACGTAACACTACTATCTTCCTTCCTTCTTTATTATCAGTCGCCAGAAACATCTCTCCTCTCCCACTCGGTTTAATATCTTTTTGTTTGTAATCCTATCTATCCATCTGATCTTCATAATTCTCCTGTAACACCACATTTCAAGCCCTTCAGCGCTCATCTTTTCTGCTGCACCAAGAGCCTAGTTTCACTTCCATAGAGTGCCACGCTCCAGACACAAAAATTCCAGCCAACCTATTGTGACATAAGGCAAGCGAATGTGGACAATCTCGGAGATACACCACACACCCATAATGGCCCATGTCAGCACAGGGGATCAAACCTTGGATCTCCGAATGCTCAGCCACCAAATTCAGTCGTAGAGTGTGACTTGGACCACTCGGTATGCTGTGGACGCCCTCTTCTATATCTAGAACACAGGTGATTCTTCTGGAATGGAATGTCAAGAGGTGCCGGGTTCGAATCCATCTGTGCTATTTACGGTGATATCTTGTGGATGCCCCGCCCCAACTTTTGAGGTGTCGACAAGAGAAAGGTGGGCGGTGCTCCGCCTACGTTGTCCCCCCACCTCCGCTGACAGGAGGTTTATAATCTCACGTCACAGAACTGTGTTCGGTAACCGCTTATTTATCTGCAGATCTCCGCTCACGATGTACTGGACCACACTTGGGAAAGTTAACCAAAATTACCAACTGATTAATGTTAACTAAAAAAAACTCCGTGGCGCTACAGCCCATGATGAGCCTAGGCCTACCAAGCGACCGCTGTCCAGCCATTTGGCCTGCAGATTATGGGTGACGCATGGCCAGCGTGTCGGGTTCCCTTAGTCTCCATGACCGGGGCGCTGTCTCACTGTCAGACAGCTACTCAATTCTTCTCACGAGGCTGACAAGGAACACCTTTGAGCTCGAAGGCTCGGAACTGCACGAAACCTTGCGTCGAATAACACTCAATCGTAACAAAAAAGTGACAGTCAGTCTGAAAGACTAGGCTTTGTATCATTTTAAATGCTACAAATGCTGAAAAATGCTAGAAAGACTGGAGGCTTCTCGCTTCGCACGAAGCTAAAGACTCTTGACTTTTTTTTTTCTTTAGTCGTTTACCCTCTAGGTTGGTGGAACCCACGGACTCAGTGAGGGAACTCGCCACTACCGCCTCTACGGGCAGTGTCCTTGAGCTGGGAACATCGAATCGGAAGGGATACAACTGGTGAGGTGGGATTGGCACCTCGCCCAGGCGGCCTCACCTGCAAAGCGAACAGGGACCTTATGAGGGAAGGTAAGGTATGGTGAGGATGGATAGGCAAGTAAGAGGGAAGGAGGCGGCCGTGGCCTTGAAGAAGGTACCATCCCGGCATTTTCCCGAAGACGAAGTGGGAAACCACGGAAAACCACTTCGAGGATGGCTGAGGGGGAATCGAACCCCCTCTACTCATTTGGGCCACCCGAGGCTGAGTAGACCGTGTTCCAGTCCTCGTACCACTTTTCAAATTTCGTGGCAGAGCCGGGAATCGAACCCAGGACCTCCGGGGTGGCAGCTAACCATGCTGACCGCTACGCTACGGAGGCGACAGACTCTTGACATGTTAGAAAATTATCTGCATACCGTATTACTTATCTTGCTTATCTTGTTTCAAATTACTCGCGAACGGCAAGTGCAAACCAAGGGCAAAGCAAGGTCAAGCGCGCGGGATGCCGTCACGCTCACCACGCCCCGTCCATCCAGTCTAAAAACACTTATAGTGGGCGATGTATTGAAGATAGAGATATGCTCTCCCGGACTTTTTTGTAGAACTTTTCATGCTGACCAATTCTTACGCTCATAGTATATTGATATTTTTAACGGTTTGTCCAGCGTAAGCTTAAGAAGCGCACGGACGCCAAGTTTGTTTTCGACTTTTTCACTGAAATCGTTACTGCTTGGCTTCCTTTGATCATACATAAATTATTTTCTACAGAATCTTTCCTCGTGATATCCTTTACAGAATGGTGAAACCGCATCAAAATCCATCCAGTGGTTCTCGTGATTAAGCGTGACATCCAAGAATCGGGGATTTTTTTCTTATACTAACGAAGTAGAGATTGTCGGGGAACACATGCACCAAGCGGTACTATGACGTCACACACCTCAGTGCATCTGGGTACATTTCGTCCCGTCACCGTAACGTAACGCCAGACCCCAGCGTAACGACGAAGTCGACAAGATCATTTAAAATGATAAAACAGTGGTCTGTGTCATTTCCATGCCAAACGCCGCGCAAGCTCGCTGGCGCCATTAGACGGTGGCATAATTTAGCTGCACGAACGAGTGCTCGAGTTGCGTGAATGTTTAAGCTGCTGTACGAATGTGTCTCCTGGAGTGTTCGCATGTACAGTGATATCATGAAGAGAATTAGTCCTACGAATGTGGTCCAAATATCAGGGACAAAGTTGTGACATGCGGAATATGGAAATAACATAGGGGTCGAGGATAAGAGAGTTCGCGGATATATTATATAACATAATAGCCTAATTCAGAAATATAATGGGGATGACACAAAAGCCTCCGTGCCTTAGGCGGCAGCACGCCGGCATCACACCGCTGGGTCCGTGGTTCAAATCCCGGTCACTTCATGTGAGATTTGTGCTGGAAAAAGTGGAGGCAGACAGGTTTTTCTCCGGATACTCCGGTTTTCCCTGTCACAATTTCATTCCAGCACCACTCTTCACTATCATTTCATTTCATTTCATTTCATTTCATTTGTCATTCATTTAATGATGATAATTGTTGTTTCAAATGGCCTAACATCTAGGTTATCGGCTCCTAATGGTTTGGGTGATCGTGAAGATGATAATGAAAAGTAAACTATAACTACTGTAAAACGAACTACTAACTTATATACTAGAAGAAGAAATGGAAAACAAAAGGAGAATACGGCAAATAAAGGACAGAAGGAAAATAATATTGTCCTCAACCCTCGAAGAATACGGATTGGGACTTGGAAGGAAGGAGAGCCATGAAAGACAGATAGGAAAGTGGTAGAGGAGAGGGTCCGCCCCAGAGGTAATGGATAAAAGGGGGAAAACAGGACCCAGCTCAGGAATCCCGCGGGGTCGCCAACTCCCGAACTCACCAGCCGTGAGCCCGTGAGGGTGTAGCAATATCCAGGGTGCAACAGAAGTGGTGGGGCTACATACACCCTGCCTCCTTGAGGGCCTTGAGCAAAAGGCAGGAGATAACATGAAAAGAAAAAGAAGGCTGACCCCTCGCAGAAGGAGGGTATCAGAAAAGATGAGACAAGGGCCAATTAAGGCGGGAAAGGAAGAGACTCCCTAGGCCTCGGAAACCCTAATACCGTCGGGGTCGGAAGAGAACAAGAGTTGACCAAGTGAGGTCGACAGGAAAGAAGACGGAGAGGAGCCCGGTACAAGTAAGTGGAGGCAATGCCGGACTCAGCTGGAGCCCCGTGGTCGCCAACCCACGTCCCACTAGATGTGAGGCCCTGGGGGTCATTCATTTAAGCATTGCCCCAGGGGAGTGCGACAGGCTTCGGCAGCCAGCACAGTTCATATCCTCGCCGCTAGATAGGAGCTTCATTGATTCCATTCCCTGACACGGTAGGTCGACTGGAAGCAGGCTGTGGATGGCACAGAAATACATGACGTTACACTGGATTGATCTACTGATGTTGAAGGACAGGAGAACCGGAACCTGAAGGTGGCTGTTCAAGCAGTGCACGTCGTTCATGTCCAGAGCAACAGGAACAGTCAAGTCAATATGAGTGCGAACTATCTCCACCCAAAAAGTCGACGATACTGATAAATGAAATGATCGTGTGGCCTCCGGAGAGGCCGAGTGCAGGTCTTTCTAGTTGACGCCCGTGGGCGACCTGCGCGTCGCAATGAGGATGAAGTGATGATGAAGACGGCACATACACCCAGTCCCCGAGCCACGGGAATTATCCTCAGGAGATTAAAATCCCTGATGACTCGGCCGGGAATCGAACCCGGGGCACTTTGGGCCAAAGCCTAGCGCGCTAACCATTTAGCCACAGAGCCGGACGACGATACTGATGACAGCGTACTAGAGGACATACGTATATGAAGACTATTACCATTGTGGCATCAATTCCTATAGCAAACTAATGAGGCGCTATAAGTGCGTTAAAAGTAAATCAAATAGCGGATTAATTCTAAATCATGTGTCTAGCAAAAGGCGAGCAGGCGCTCGTTTCAAAGGATACAAACTGTCGCAATTACAAACTATAAAAGAACATGTATTATCGCAATTTAATAGGGCAAGGACATATGGATCTACACTTCACAATATTGGCATCTGCAAATGTGGCCACTAGAAGAGTCGAAAATAGTTGGCGTGGACAATTTCAAAGCTTCGATTTCGTTTATGGACAATCTTAAGTCTGAATATGGCATTACATCCAGGCATATTACTACATTTGTCACTTGTAAGGACATAGAGGACGATAATAGTGCACGTCAGAAGGCACAACAGTTTGTGAGGAAGTATACGTATGTATGACACAGCAGGTTGTGGAGAAAGGAAATGCTTGGAACAGTGAAGGAAGGAAGGAAGATTGTAGTTTTACGTGACCGTTAATCGCGAGATCATAAGCCACGGGACCTCCTTTTTACGTGGAATCCGAACCACAGGACATGGCATTTCACTTTGAAAATCTCACATGCATTGACCGGGAATCGAACCCGGTCTGCCGTGGTGGGAGGCCAACAGCTTGACCGCTGCGCCACCACGCCCCTGCCCTCCCACTAACCCTTGGTACAGTGACCAGAGTCCATTCCAGTATGAAATGCCATCATCATCAACACTGTCGCACAGAGGAGAGGAAACTACAGCTAGTGTGTTGCAGTCTGTACATACAGTTCTACCCACAGCTACACAATTGATGTGGCTTCATCAATGTCAGGCAGACTAGCAAACAAGTTGTAGGCTACATCTGTTATCAAGGGACTCAAGGCACATTCGACTTAATTATTTCCAAGAAACTTGGAACAACTTTCCACGGAACATCTATGTGGAGGCAAGCAGAAGTGTAAAAATGACAAAATAACCCATGAAACGTTTTCTAACTTCAGTCCTTGGCGAACATGTAACAAGTGTAAGGAGCCTATTGCTGTGTGATTCCTGGTCAGGTCACACAGATTGGACCCTTCTAGATGAAGGTTTTCCAAATGAATCTGTTATGCTGAAGATATTGTCCCCGAAAACAACAAAATATTGATGTTTACTTCTTTCGGCAGTATAAGCTCTAGCCTATATCAGAAGGATTGCTGAGTTTGTAAGACTACAATGTGCCCAACCACAATTGAAGCTACGATCGTTATGTTACCAACGCCATCATCAAACTTCACTCTGTGATTTAAAATCAATTAAATTAAATTTAAAACCTATGTTGCAATATGCGTAGCGAAAGGCAGGTTATGACATTGATATTGAACCCATGTGCCATAGGGTCCAAGGAGGTCGAATCCATGTATTTGGGGAAGAAATGAAAGAAACGTACAGTTTCTAATGTAACATAGAGAAAGATCAAGCCAGGATTCTAGCCTAACATTGTGCAAGCAGCGCGAGCCAGGTGTTCGAGAGATGAGATCACGCCTCTTGACATTCAGAAGGAGCTGGTCATGAGTATTAATAACCGAGTGGAAAATTTCGGTTGTTAGACAAGGAAGCCTGACTCGGAAATCGAGCTGAGCTTGCTTGAAAACGACAACACCGCTTATGCGCCAGAAGAGGAATAATTAAATTTAACCCGTTTACGAGTATAAAAATAAGTAAACAATTACAGTACGGTGAATCATTTCGAATTAGAGATTTTTGTGTAAAGAAAAACCCTTTAATAATTGCACAGGAGAAAACTGCAAACGCAAGTAGACGTCATAGGGGATTTACCAAGGCCTGTGGAGAGGGGAGAATGCAAATGAACAGCAACACCCACACAGTTGAGGACGAGAAATTAATTAATATCTCCGAATTGCACGATCGATTCTTATGCGCAATGAGATTATTTAACATTGAGAAGACGAGCTTTTTGAAGGTATAATTTTTATAATGGTGCAACCATTATTTTAAAAGTTGGGCACGGAAAGGGCTAGAGTCTTATCTTTTTGTAGCGAAAGAGTATAAAGCTCCTGGCATCACCAAGCCAAGCATGCAGTTTCAAACAGTCCAGGGGACGTGACGCTGGAGCATCAGTACAAGCAGTTCCAAACAGCCCGAGGGGGGCGTTGCTACGCTTCAGTATTCAGACAGCCGTGTGGGGCGTCACTCTGCTTCACACCGAAGACAGTTTACCAGTACTCCTTGAGGGGAGAAACGCTGTATTACACCGCAGAATTAATATCTGATAGCCACGGGCGTCGCAGTATTAATAACTTGCGTGCCTCCATAAGGAGTTGTAAAGAAGAAATATTAAAGTATCGCCGTGTTGAAAAATTAGGAAAATCCTAGTTACAGGATTTAGGTCCGACAGTACACAAGTTTATAGTGGAAAGTTCGTAAAATATAGTCAGAGCAGGCTGCGAACGTTGGACTTAAGGCGATAGGTCTTTAAATAAACGACCGAAAAAATCATAACGTACGGAAGTACCGTAATAGAAAGATAAACAGTTATCTAATTTAAAGAACCCAAATAGGGAAAAACAGAGTAAGGTTCGCAACGTATTTCAGAAAAGTAGGAGTACGAGAACCGAATAAACAAAGAAGAACGGAGACTATAGACATTATCTCCAGAAAGCAGACGAACTATTCTAAAGCACTAGACTCGAGAAGTACTAGCTGCTATAAAATAAATCCATCGATCATCGATAGGTTATCGAGGGGACATCGATCCGAACAGACTTTCACTAGGATCGATAAACTAGATCTAAAAAAGGAAGCCGTTCAAGCTAGAGAAATAGCCGGTCATCCAGAATAGGATTCGAAGAATTAGGATTCCAGGGAAAAGTAGATGTTTCGAGACTTTCGTATTCTGCAGGATAGGAAGCCGACATTGAATAAATTTCACCCTTGGAAACGGGAGATTAAGAGGTCACGTGTGATAGGCTAGGAAAATACGGCCTAGTGATCAAAAGTTGTTAAGTGTAAATCTATCAAGATTGTGTGTTAAAATAATATTGTTTAGTGTTTATTGTGTGTTCTAAAAGGATACACCAGTGTATTAAAAATGTTGTCAATGTTAAGTGTATTGAATATGTGTCAAGAAGTGTTTGTACATGAGATGAATTTCTACAATATGGAGTAAGTTAACAAGTGGGCCAAAATGAAACACCGCACAAGGATAAAGGTCATGAGACGACCTTAAAAACATGTGAGTAATGAATTTCATTATATTTTGGTGTCAGGAAATGATTGTGTACAAATCCATCGGAGTTTTTGAGTAAAAGGGATGTGTTTAAATAAATAAATACTGAATAAAGAAAACGCGGTCTGAACAATAATAGAAATTTGAGAAACTATAAATAATTATGTAAAAGAATAAATCCAGTAGAGGAAATATATGAATAAAATGTCAGTGTATTTGACGAATGTCATAAGAGCAAGCGAAATATTAATAATTATCATGAAAGATATTTAAATAAAATTTGAGTTATATGAAAGAAATAGCTTTTGAGCTTTTTGTAAAGAATGAAGATATGAAATAATAATAATAATAACCAAGTAAGGAAATATTAAATAAAGATCAAATTAATTGATGTGAACATAAGAGCGTTAGAGCCTTAATAAAAAGTATAGACATGATGTTCAAATGCATGTTCTTAAAAAGAGAGAAAGTTATTGTCAAAGGAAAAGAATAATATAAAAATTGAGATGTGTATCAATTGTTAATATGATATTATCAGTTCTTTGGATGACGCTAGGCTTAAAAATAAAGTATAGCGCAAAAAAGAGCGCAATTAAAATAAAATGTCACGCTAGGAACGCGTAAAAGTTAATGTACTTGGTAAATTACTTATGAGAGGTAGTTGATTGTAATGAATTGAGAATTGGTGTAAGTCCTCTATTTGTGACGTAGTATCACGAGGCCATAGTGTATGTTGTATTGAAAGGGAGCAAATGTATGGTATTGAGCGTAGGTCTTATAAGCTACAGGCTGACCCTAAATCGCATTTTGTATAGTCCTCTATATGGGAATGGTTCCCGAGGCATGTGAAGAGATTCGAACTCAGAATCTTCTTATTGTGAAAGCCCCTTTATTATTCGTCGTAGAATGTGTATTACTCTTCCCCAATCAATGAGGACCTTTCATAATTAATAAATGCCAAGATTACGAATGTGGTTTATGAGCCCAGTAATATTGTTGAATTTAAACGAGGAGTAGAATGCCAGGTCTCCCCAAAGAATTGAGAATGAACGAGAAGCTGTTTGTAAAAGCATTAAAGAGAGCTCTAGCTTAGACTCGACGGGAGGGTTCCCGCATAGTCATAAATAACTCTCAAGTATCACGGTCAGACCCTTGGAGCAGGAGGGGTGTCTGAAGGCCGTCTTGTAAGGAGTAATGAATACACCAGGAGTGTTTAAAGTTGTTAACGACCCGGGCGTTGAACCGAGGTCCTTGTAGATTGATATTTCCGCTTGCCTGTTCAGATCGTAGTTTTTTTTATGTGATAATGGTCTTATAAGACATATGAGATAAATAACAATCCCTATTGTAATGTTGTATGGAAGTAGGATTCCATGAGGTAATTGAAGGCAACTAGGTTCCGGGAGTGACCATAGTTTTTGACTGTGTCAAGTATCTTCATACTCTGGAGTACACAAGTAATTTCCTGATTACCTTAATGTATTTGTAAAACTAGAGAGAGATGATAACAGCTGAAAACATGTGAAAATGCCCAAATATTGAGTTAGATAATTAACATGTAATTTTAAATGTAATTATACATTTGTTTGATGATTAAGAAAATATAAAAAAGTAGTATTTGAGGTGTACAAAGAATGACACCATTATTATAGAAAGCATTGAGCCAAAAGAGCTCGAAGTTATATGAAACTTACAGTTGATGCTTTATGGAAGTAAAAATAATTAGGAATTGTTGGTTTATATGGAAACCATATGTTTTAATACAATATTTGTTTTATTCTTATGTTATTCCTTGTTCATTTGGAACAAGTAGATGATTATGGGTCAGTAATTTAATTGTTTAATTGTTTGTAGCGCCATAATTTTTATTAATTAAATGTGTTAAAATAGGAGTTGATTTTGTTGTTATTTTGCAAGTGTATCCTCTGATTAATCCAAAATATGTGAGTCACAGAGTGGGTGAACTTACCGCTACCCCGAAAATCCCGAATTGAGCTACGCTGGTATACTGTGATTGGCATATTTCTTGCTAAAAGGGCACATGGGGGGCATATAAGTAATGTGCTGGATTAATAACTAGAGGAACACTTAAGACGGTCATAACATGTAAATTAAAGTAAGGATAGGAATAGCTACAACGTAAAATATTAACTGACCGCATGGGTCCCTGGAAACTCATACCGAGCAGCCCTGAATTATATAAATAACCCCCCTAGAAAATCCAAGATTTTGGCGCCCAGTACGCAGGGATGAGTTTTCCTAGGGAAAACCCGAGTTTTCTCGAAAAATCAAAATTTTTATTTTTTTGAAAAAAAATGGTTTTTCGAAATTTTGAATTTTAAATACTTCCATAAAGGTTTATGAAATTGAGTAAAGTTATCAAAAGGGTACGTTGTAGTAAACACCCGTACCAAAGTGAATTTTTAAATAAATTGGGACACAATGATTCAGAGTATCATCTCTCAAGCATGTACTAGTGTGGTGGCATGAGTAGCCCACAATATTCTCATAAGATGGCATTTAGTGAGGAAGTGCAACGGCTTTTGGAGGCCATGAACAATAAATTGGGAACGATAGACCATACATTGGGTCTCCAAAAGAATGAAAATAACAAAGTGTTCGAATCCATAAATGAGAGTTTGAATAAGTTGGACAGCCAACAGGAGGAAAATAATCAAAAATTAGGATCCATGAATGAAAGTTTAGAGTCACTAAAAACTAAAAGTGATAGCATGGGAACTAAATTAGAAACTATCGAAGCTAACTGTGTAGAAATGAACAATGAAGTGAAGGCTGAGATAGATAAAGTGAATAACAAATTCCAGGGTTTTGACACTAAGTTTGGGGACTGAATTAAAAGGGAAAATCACAAGTGAAATTAAACAGGAAAATAATGTACTTAAGTCAGAGTTGCAAGACCAAATAAATGTCTTGAAGGAAAGTACAAAAAAATCCCAAGCTAAATGTCAAGAAAATTTTGATAATTTAGAAGGTAATTTTGGGGCTATAAAAACTAAGTTAAATAAGATGGAAAAGTCTTGTAAAGAGAATGTAAAAGCATGTGAGGAGAAACTTGTAACCCAGATCCAAGGTGTGCAGACAGAATTGAAAGCTCAGATAGAATCTAACAAGAATATTTGTGAACGTTCCCGGGATGAGATAAAATAAAGTTTTAAGAAATTAGGAGAAGAATTTAAAGGGGTAAAGGACAAAGTAGGAGAACTCGAGGGAAAGGTCGATGGAGTTCAGAATGAAGTAACTGAGATGAAAAATCAAAATCAAAGGATGTACAGGGTATGAAAGGGCAGATTGATCATTTTACTAGGCAGGTAGATGAGACCTTAAAGAAGCATGAGGAAGGAATAGATAAAAGATTCGGTAAATACGAGGAGCATATCCAGGAAGAAAGAAAGCAACGAAATGAAGAAAATCAAGAGAAGACCCTGAAGATAGAGGAAATAAGCAAGGGTATTAATGAGGTCCAGGAAACTATCGAAAAATTAGAAAAGCGAGTAGGAAAAACAAATAATGAAGTAAAATTGATCAAAGATGAAGTGACGGAAGTGTCTAAGAGCCAAGAGAAAACTGAGGGAAAGTTTAAAGGAATTGAATTAGATATGGTCAAAGGACGAAAAGAAGTGGAGAAGCAAATAAAGGAGATACGAGAGGGCCTGGAGACCATAGGTGACGTTAAGCCAGAAATTATCAATCAACAGGCCATGGTCATTAAGAAAGAGGTAGAAGACCAACTAAATGAGTTCAGGGATAGTTACAGGGAGGAGAAATTCCAACTCAAAAAGGCAGAGGAAGATAGTAAAAGGAATCAAGAAAGAATTCAGAATGAATTAAGATCCCGATTGGAGAGGACTGAACATAAGAATAGTCAAATGGAAATCCAACTCATGGCTAATGAAGAAAGTGCCCGAAGGGAAAGGAAGTTAGAATTTGAGAATCAGGAGGAGTTTCCAAAGACAGGATGGGTAGATTCCCGTGAACAAGGCACAGATACGGAGAGGGACTTAGGAGGGGAGAGCCCTTATAAGAACCCAGGATATCCGATGGCGATGTCAACCCCGTACATGAATCAGACAAATGGCCAGATAATAAACATTATTAAATCGAATGAGGACAGACCAGTAAAGTTTACGGGTAATAACATGTCAATTACTCCAAAATACTGGCTAAAGGAAGTTGCAGAGTATTTAAACGAAATGAAAGTTCCTCAGGATCGGAGACTGAGAGCTATTGAAAAGCTGTTGGCAGGTGATTGTCTCACCTGGTTCAGAAGCTTCAGGTACACCTTTGATACGGTGGAAGGCTTTAGGGAAGCATTTTTAAAACGATATTGGGCAGCAGACGTCCAAGAGAATTTAAGGCTAGATCTGTACTCTAGTAAGTACAGCACGAATGCACCTAATAAGTACTCGGAATTTTTCACCGCTCAATTATGTAAATTCCGCGAACTTGACATTGCTCCGGCAGAGAACGACCTGTGTGCCGCCATTGCAAGACAACTTCCGTATGAGATTCAGAGGCTGTTAATCTCATCCAAAGCCAGAAGTGCTGTGGAAGTGGAGAGTGTATTACGTCAATTAGATATGACGACTTCGCACGTAACTCCTCGGCATCAAAGACAGACTGAGCAAGTACACATGGCCAGCAGTCAGGAAACCAGAGAAAAACCATCGACCAGAAATCAGTCCACTAGCACTGACACTCAGGGACTGGGTCGAGAGTATGGGCACCAGGAGCCTAGAGGGATACAGCCATATTACAGAGGAGGGTATCGAGGAAGAAATCCTAGGAATACAGGTTATAGGCAACAAGAGAGCCGACCCTATAACAATAACCATCAAAGGCAAGAAAACAGAAAGAAATGGGAGAATTATCCCAGAAGGAATGTAAGGCCAGAAGATAGGGATGATGAATATCGGGCCGAAATAGAAGAAAGATATCAGGAAAGTCTTCGTTATATGAACGAACGACCAGATGAACCTGATAGGCAAAAAGTCCGTTGGAGTGAGGCAATTAAGAACCGGAAATCACCCGACCGACTAGACGGAGCTCAAAGCTTGGAACTACAGGCTCAATTAAAGAATGAGGGGAAAGGAAGCCCTCAGGATAAAAAAAACCTCCAAATTTAAATTGTCAAAAGTGGAAACATACCAGGAGCTGGGAGGAGGTAGAAATTGTGAATTGGATAACAAGACCAGATGAGCTAATTAACGAGGATGTGGAAGGAATCCCACCTGTTAAAAGAGAACTACCTATAATTATGCTAAGGATAGAAGGATTACTGGTCAGAGCATTAATTGATACCGGATCCACAATAAGTCTAATTACACAAACCCTTCTAAATGAACTGGAAATAAGGGGCCGAGTATTAAAGATTCCCACATCAAGTGTAAAGATTAAGGGGATTATCCCTGAAAAATCTTTAACATGTAAATTTCAGGTATATATCGATCTGATCATGGGTAACGCTGAAATTTCGCAGTGCTTTTTGCTGGTAAATCAATTACCGTATAATGTCATATTAGGTATTGATTTTATCCGTGAGAACAAGGTCATTATAGACCTAGCGCAAAACTGCATTAGAATTCAAAGAGAGGATGTGGATGAGCAAAACATTAACCTACAGGAACAGGATGCGAAAATAGGAGAACAGGTATGGCATATGGAAGAAGTGATTGAGGAAGGTTATAAGGACATAGAAAGGATATTTGAAGTCCTCAACATAGAACTCGAAGATGATTTGGAAACTGAGTTCGAAACCAACCTGTCAGGAAAAGTAGAGGAAGCTAAAGTTAACCTCGAAAATAAGGAACAATTAAAGAAATTATTATTGAATTTTAGGGACGTATTTGATTCCAAGCCAGGGAAGATTGAAAATTTTAAATACGCGTTCCAAGTCAATGATTGGGCACCGTTCAGACAAAAACCATACCCGGTTGCGGAAAAACATTACCCACAAACTAAGAAAACACTGCAGGAGATGATGAATGCAGGTGTTATAGAAAAGATGGCGACACCATATGTTAGTCCATTAGTGATTGTGAGTAAACCGGATGGCTCAGTAAGGGTGTGTCTAGATGCCAGAAATCTAAATGCGAAAATCATACCAGAAAATGATTCGGCACCACCCATAAAAGAAATACTGAGGAAGTTCAAGGGCAAGAAGATTTTCACAAATATTGACATGACTTGTTCGTATCATCATCTTGAACTGGAAGAGAAAACCAGCTTGTTGACTGGATTTCAGTTCGACCAACAAACATATTGTTTTAGAAGATGTCCGTTTGGATTGAAGACCGCAGGATCTGCATTAATAAGAGCGCTTGATCGAAACCTGTCAGAGGAAGTGAAAGAGTGCACTATCCGTTACGTGGATGACATTTTGCTGACCTCGGAGAATATTAAGAAACATTTAGAAAAGCTGAAGAAACTCTTGGAAGATTTAAGGAAGGCTAATTTTAAAATAAATTTAAAGAAGTCAAATTTTTGTCAAAGGCAAGTAACATTTTTAGGGCATGTGATTGATAAGGATGGTGTTAAACCAAATCCATGCAAATTGGAATCGATAAGGGATTTTCCAAGGCCTTTGAAGGTGAAGAACGTTCGCCAGTTTTTGGGATTGATTGGTTTCTTCTCAGGACATTGTCCATCATACACCAAAACTGTTGCACCACTACAGGACCTTCTGAAGAAGGGGGGCAAGTGGAAATGGACGGAGGAAACGGAAAAAGCGTTCGTGGAGGCCAAGGAAATGCTCTTAAATTACGTGAAGCTAGGATATCCTGATTTTAATCAGAGATTTATCATTCAAACAGACGCATCCCAGATTGGAATAGGGGCGATGCTATATCAGGAAAACCCGGAAAACCCTGATAAGAAAAATTATCTAGCTTTCACAAGTCGGAGACTGAAACCACACGAGAAAAATTATACGATCAGCGAAATCGAGCTGTTAGCGATATTGCACGCGCTGCAATATTGGCGGAAGATCGTATATGGGTTTCAGGTCATTCTAAGAACGGATCATAAAGCCTTAACCTTTTTGATGAAGACTGATTTATCCAGTCAAAGGTTGATGCGTTGGGCTTTATACATTCAACAGTTTGATGTCAAGATAGAATACTGCCCAGGAAAGGAAAATATAGTTCCAGACTACTTAAGTAGACAGCCAGAGTCCATAGAAGAGGAAGTAATGGCTATAGATTTGGAAGACAGGGATCAGCGTACTCTTAATGAGTTAAGGAGCATTAGTCAACGGCAACGTGAGGATCCATGGATGAACATGCTCATATCTTTCCTTGAGGGAAGCTTGATAAGGGGAACACCAGCGTACACGGAAGCTAATAAGATAGCTCAAGACTACACGTTTTATAATGGATTATTATATAAGTTTGTGGACTCTGACCATACCAAATTAAGGATTGTTGTACCTGCAATTTTGCAGAAGAAAATAGTATGGTTAGCCCATAGATCGTTCGGACATATGGGAGTCGACAAAACAGTCTCGATGCTGAAAGAAGCATTTGTATGGCCGAGACTGAGAGAAACTGTAAGGGACACGTTAAAGACATGTGATTTATGTCAAAGGATCAAACCTAATGCATTTCTGATGAGGCAAAAGCCTATACCATTGTTGCCCGAGAGGCCCGGCCAAATCATTTCTATTGATAATTTTGGACCTTTGCCAAAGGCAAGAAGAGGAAATCGACACATAATTGTGGCTATGGATATCTTAACTAAAATGGTTGTCCTTGCTCCCACACAGAAGACTAGTACCAAACAGGTGTTAAAACGACTAAAAGAAAAAGTGATACCGATTCTGGGAAAACCTGAGAATTTGTTGTCGGATCACGGCAGTTGTTTCACCAGTGTAGAGTTCAGACGAGAATTAGAAAGACTTGGAAAACGTCAGATTTTGTCAAGTATTCGCCATCCTGAGGCGAATCCTGTAGAAAGAGTGATGAGGGAAACGGCCAAGTACTGTAGAATATACTGTGCCGAAGAAAATTGGAAGTGGATAGATATCTTGGATATTATCGAATTTTGTATAAATAATACAATCCATGAATCCACGGGAGAGATACCCATAACGTTACATCGGAATGAGCAACCAGAGAGACCTTGGAGTCTGGTAATTCCTAGGCCAGCAGACGCTCAGCCTGGAAGAGATGTACGTATTAGAAGAGCCTTTGAGCATCTAAAAGCTCAAGCCGACAGGAGGCAAAGAAGAAATAGGCATAAGAGGTATCATCGACCATTATTAGCAGGAGAAATGGTGTTAGTGAAAAGACCAGCCATTTCGGATCCAGGGAACCGTGTGTACAAGAAGTTCCAGAAAATGTACCACGGACCGTATCAAATAATCAGAGATTTGAGGAATAACGCATATAGAATTCGGCACTGTGAAACGGATCACGAAGTGACCATGAATTCAGCAAATTTGAAATTATATTACCCTCCCGAATATTTCGATGAAGCAAATGAACAAGCCCTGGTTATGGAAACATTTAGAGATGAATCCGCTTTTGACATAAACAAGAATAAGGAAGAAATAGAAAATAGAGCTCAAGCATTCGAGTGCGAATGCGAATTGGAGAAATTGTATTGGGAAATCAAAGAGATAATTGAGTTTATTGAAGAAGAAAATTTCAATTTAAGAAAGGAGAATGATGAAATAAGGAAACGGGTAGGGATAGACCAAACCCGTAAGGAAGAATGAGGTTCTGGGGACTTAAAGCCCAGACGAATAAAGGAAAAAGAAAGGGTAGGGACAGAGCACACCCGACCTACACAATTACCGGATACGACTTTAAAGGAATAAAAAGAGACGGAAGGTACGGACAACGTTATGATGGCTTCGACGAATAAAGAAAGATAAGATTAATTGAAATAAATTTCCTCAAAATTTTTCGAAAATTTATTTACTTAAGGAGGGGAGAGATGAACCCATGTGCCATAGGGTCCAAGGAGGTCGAATCCATGTATTTGGGGAAGAAATGAAAGAAACGTACAGTTTCTAATGTAACATAGAGAAAGATCAAGCCAGGATTCTAGCCTAACATTGTGCAAGCAGCGCGAGCCAGGTGTTCGAGAGATGAGATCACGCCTCTTGACATTCAGAAGGAGCTGGTCATGAGTATTAATAACCGAGTGGAAAATTTCGGTTGTTAGACAAGGAAGCCTGACTCGGAAATCGAGCTGAGCTTGCTTGAAAACGACAACACCGCTTATGCGCCAGAAGAGGAATAATTAAATTTAACCCGTTTACGAGTATAAAAATAAGTAAACAATTACAGTACGGTGAATCATTTCGAATTAGAGATTTTTGTGTAAAGAAAAACCCTTTAATAATTGCACAGGAGAAAACTGCAAACGCAAGTAGACGTCATAGGGGATTTACCAAGGCCTGTGGAGAGGGGAGAATGCAAATGAACAGCAACACCCACACAGTTGAGGACGAGAAATTAATTAATATCTCCGAATTGCACGATCGATTCTTATGCGCAATGAGATTATTTAACATTGAGAAGACGAGCTTTTTGAAGGTATAATTTTTATAATGGTGCAACCATTATTTTAAAAGTTGGGCACGGAAAGGGCTAGAGTCTTATCTTTTTGTAGCGAAAGAGTATAAAGCTCCTGGCATCACCAAGCCAAGCATGCAGTTTCAAACAGTCCAGGGGACGTGACGCTGGAGCATCAGTACAAGCAGTTCCAAACAGCCCGAGGGGGGCGTTGCTACGCTTCAGTATTCAGACAGCCGTGTGGGGCGTCACTCTGCTTCACACCGAAGACAGTTTACCAGTACTCCTTGAGGGGAGAAACGCTGTATTACACCGCAGAATTAATATCTGATAGCCACGGGCGTCGCAGTATTAATAACTTGCGTGCCTCCATAAGGAGTTGTAAAGAAGAAATATTAAAGTATCGCCGTGTTGAAAAATTAGGAAAATCCTAGTTACAGGATTTAGGTCCGACAGTACACAAGTTTATAGTGGAAAGTTCGTAAAATATAGTCAGAGCAGGCTGCGAACGTTGGACTTAAGGCGATAGGTCTTTAAATAAACGACCGAAAAAATCATAACGTACGGAAGTACCGTAATAGAAAGATAAACAGTTATCTAATTTAAAGAACCCAAATAGGGAAAAACAGAGTAAGGTTCGCAACGTATTTCAGAAAAGTAGGAGTACGAGAACCGAATAAACAAAGAAGAACGGAGACTATAGACATTATCTCCAGAAAGCAGACGAACTATTCTAAAGCACTAGACTCGAGAAGTACTAGCTGCTATAAAATAAATCCATCGATCATCGATAGGTTATCGAGGGGACATCGATCCGAACAGACTTTCACTAGGATCGATAAACTAGATCTAAAAAAGGAAGCCGTTCAAGCTAGAGAAATAGCCGGTCATCCAGAATAGGATTCGAAGAATTAGGATTCCAGGGAAAAGTAGATGTTTCGAGACTTTCGTATTCTGCAGGATAGGAAGCCGACATTGAATAAATTTCACCCTTGGAAACGGGAGATTAAGAGGTCACGTGTGATAGGCTAGGAAAATACGGCCTAGTGATCAAAAGTTGTTAAGTGTAAATCTATCAAGATTGTGTGTTAAAATAATATTGTTTAGTGTTTATTGTGTGTTCTAAAAGGATACACCAGTGTATTAAAAATGTTGTCAATGTTAAGTGTATTGAATATGTGTCAAGAAGTGTTTGTACATGAGATGAATTTCTACAATATGGAGTAAGTTAACAAGTGGGCCAAAATGAAACACCGCACAAGGATAAAGGTCATGAGACGACCTTAAAAACATGTGAGTAATGAATTTCATTATATTTTGGTGTCAGGAAATGATTGTGTACAAATCCATCGGAGTTTTTGAGTAAAAGGGATGTGTTTAAATAAATAAATACTGAATAAAGAAAACGCGGTCTGAACAATAATAGAAATTTGAGAAACTATAAATAATTATGTAAAAGAATAAATCCAGTAGAGGAAATATATGAATAAAATGTCAGTGTATTTGACGAATGTCATAAGAGCAAGCGAAATATTAATAATTATCATGAAAGATATTTAAATAAAATTTGAGTTATATGAAAGAAATAGCTTTTGAGCTTTTTGTAAAGAATGAAGATATGAAATAATAATAATAATAACCAAGTAAGGAAATATTAAATAAAGATCAAATTAATTGATGTGAACATAAGAGCGTTAGAGCCTTAATAAAAAGTATAGACATGATGTTCAAATGCATGTTCTTAAAAAGAGAGAAAGTTATTGTCAAAGGAAAAGAATAATATAAAAATTGAGATGTGTATCAATTGTTAATATGATATTATCAGTTCTTTGGATGACGCTAGGCTTAAAAATAAAGTATAGCGCAAAAAAGAGCGCAATTAAAATAAAATGTCACGCTAGGAACGCGTAAAAGTTAATGTACTTGGTAAATTACTTATGAGAGGTAGTTGATTGTAATGAATTGAGAATTGGTGTAAGTCCTCTATTTGTGACGTAGTATCACGAGGCCATAGTGTATGTTGTATTGAAAGGGAGCAAATGTATGGTATTGAGCGTAGGTCTTATAAGCTACAGGCTGACCCTAAATCGCATTTTGTATAGTCCTCTATATGGGAATGGTTCCCGAGGCATGTGAAGAGATTCGAACTCAGAATCTTCTTATTGTGAAAGCCCCTTTATTATTCGTCGTAGAATGTGTATTACTCTTCCCCAATCAATGAGGACCTTTCATAATTAATAAATGCCAAGATTACGAATGTGGTTTATGAGCCCAGTAATATTGTTGAATTTAAACGAGGAGTAGAATGCCAGGTCTCCCCAAAGAATTGAGAATGAACGAGAAGCTGTTTGTAAAAGCATTAAAGAGAGCTCTAGCTTAGACTCGACGGGAGGGTTCCCGCATAGCCATAAATAACTCTCAAGTATCACGGTCAGACCCTTGGAGCAGGAGGGGTGTCTGAAGGCCGTCTTGTAAGGAGTAATGAATACACCAGGAGTGTTTAAAGTTGTTAACGACCCGGGCGTTGAACCGAGGTCCTTGTAGATTGATATTTCCGCTTGCCTGTTCAGATCGTAGTTCTTTTATGTGATAATGGTCTTATAAGACATATGAGATAAATAACAATCCCTATTGTAATGTTGTATGGAAGTAGGATTCCATGAGTTAATTGAAGGCAACTAGGTTTCGGGAGTGACCATAGTTTTTTGACTGTGTCACGTATCTTCATACTCTGGAGTACACAAGTAATTTCCTGATTACCTTAATGTATTTGTAAAACTAGAGAGAGATGATAACAGCTGAAAACATGTGAAAATGCCCAAATATTGAGTTAGATAATTAACATGTAATTTTAAATGTAATTATACATTTGTTTGATGATTAAGAAAATATAAAAAAGTAGTATTTGAGGTGTACAAAGAATGACACCATTATTATAGAAAGCATTGAGCCAAAAGAGCTCGAAGTTATATGAAACTTACAGTTGATGCTTTATGGAAGTAAAAATAATTAGGAATTGTTGGTTTATATGGAAACCATATGTTTTAATACAATATTTGTTTTATTCTTATGTTATTCCTTGTTCATTTGGAACAAGTAGATGATTATGGGTCAGTAATTTAATTGTTTAAATGTTTGTAGCGCCATAATTTTTATTAATTAAATGTGTTAAAATAGGAGTTGATTTTGTTGTTATTTTGCAAGTGTATCCTCTGATTAATCCAAAATATGTGAGTCACAGAGTGGGTGAACTTACCGCTACCCCGAAAATCCCGAATTGAGCTACGCTGGTATACTGTGATTGGCATATTTCTTGCTAAAAGGGCACAATATATCCATATCATCATTTGAAAATGTAATTAGTGTGGCTTATGATATTGGGCTGCTTGAATGCGAAAGTGATTTGAATGTATAAAACGTTGCTTTAGTGAGGTGTGCACATTCTATTCTATTTTTTGTTTTGTTAGTTGTTAAGCTAGGTTTAGTTTCTTTTTACAAAATTTCAAGCCAGAACATTGTATACGCTACATAAAGGGGCTCTTTGGCCTCAGTGGCATTTCTTTATGAATACATTCAACTCAATTCACATTGTTCCCGTCTACTTTGTTTCAACCATTTCGTCGAAATCCCGCATATGCACTTTGCGGCCTAATGCACGCACTATCAGATTTGTAGGATATGTGTGGTTTGCGCTATTATAATTACTTTAGACAGAAGGGTTTTGGCACTGTTGGTTGCAAATGTAAGGATAACGTATACTTTACCTCCTATTGTATTGATATCTTGTTACTTTGTTTCTCTCTATTACAATGTCACTTGTGGTAGAATGAAACATTTTACATGGTAATGACACACAACCCTGTTTTTGTTATGATCGAGTGTTAGTCTATGCATGGTTTCGTTCGGTTCCGAGCATTCGAGCTCAAAGATGTCCCTTGTGAGTGAACACCGTTCCAGCCCTCACGCAAGTTTCTAAAATCCCTGACGGAGCCGGGAATCGAACCCGGGGCCTCCAGGTGCGAGGCAGGCAAGCTACCCCAACACCTCAAGGCCGGCGATTAATGTTAGCTATTTGCTGAAAATACCAACTCTGTGTATACTCCTTATTATTCCTGTTTTAACACGGTCTAGATTGCGATGCGATGATCTTTTATGTGACAGGTAGGTTTTACGTTCCGATGTCCTTCCACATGCCAACCTCCTGAGAGCGGCTAATAATTTGTTGATGATTGTTGATTCATTTAGTGGCCTTGCGACATCGTAGTCATGTAGCCCCGTGTACTTGGGTGTGTCATACATTTGTCTGATAGCCTGTGTCATTGTGAGGGCTCTACAATTGTGTGTAATTGTAATTAAGATTAGGATTTGGGTAGGGGCGGCCGTGGCCTAAGTTAGGAACCATCCCGGCATTTGGCAGGAATAGAAGTGGGAAACCGCGGAAAACCACTTCTAGGATGTCTGAGGTAGGAATCGGATCCATCTCTTATCAATTTCACCTCACGAGGCTGAGTGTTGCCCGTTCCAACCTTCAGACCCGAATTTTCTTAGCAGAGCCGGGAACCGAACCCGTATCTCTGAGGCAACAGCCAAGCATGCTACACCACGAGGGTAGTGATATGAAATGAGTTGTTTCATTTAGGAGCTTGGGCATCTTGGACATTTCAGCCCTGTGTATGTGGGTGTACGTATGTACTGTGCGTTTAGAAACTCACTCCGCAGGGAAGTCAGACGTTTGCGGGTTGGCAACTGCGCACGCGTTGACCTTGTGGTTGTTCAATTCGATTGTTAATGCATTTCCTATAACAACATTAGCGGAGTGACTGCTAGCGGGATCCGTTGCCAACTGGAATGCGGATGAGTGAGTGTTTTAGAGTATTCACGTCACTGCGGAGAGACTTTGTATACACCTTGTATATACTGTGTGCTGGCCCCGTGGTGTTGGGGTACTGCGCCTGCCTCTCACCTGGAGGCCCCGGGTTCGATTCCGGCCTCCGTCAGTGATTTTAGAAACTGACGTGAGGGCTGGAACCGGGTGTTCTCAGCCTCATGGGGACAATTGAGTAGCTGCCTGACAGTGAGGCAGCGCCCCGGTCATGAAAACCAAGATAAACGGCCGAGGGGATCCGGTGCGCTGACCACGCGTCACCCCAATATCTGCAGGCCAAATGGCTGGACGGCGGTCGCTTGGTAGGCCTAGGCCCTTCAAGGGCTGTAGTGCCTGATAACCTATGTTATTGTGGAGTCTGTCTTAGTGTGTGTATTTGTAATTGAGGCGTGGAAGTGGCCGTGGCAATAAGATAGGAACTATCTTGGTGTTTGCCTGGAGTAGAAGTGGGAAACTACGGAAAACCACTTCTAGGATGGCTGGAGTGGAAATCAAACCCACCTCTTCTCAGAATGAAATTTCTTGGCAGGGCCGAGAATCGAACCATGGTTCTTCAGGGCGACAGCCAATACTGCTAAGCGGTACAGATATGAAACGAATCAAGGTGAATGAGACTGGGTAAGAAGTTGGAAGGAAGCAGCCATGGCCAATTAAAAGGTAAGTACCGTCCTAAAATTTGCGTGAATTTTAAAATGGCAAATTACAGAAAACCGTTTTAAGCACGGCACTCGATGGGTTTTGAACCCACTTACCTGCCGTGTCTGGAGATAGCCTGGCCCCATAGCCTAGCACTGCTCCGTAAATAATTCACTGATCAAGTTAAAATTTAGTTAAAACCGACATAAAACAGTATCCTAAGAAGAAAATTCTTTATCAATGTCTCATTTAATATTTTGTTGTTGATCGATTTAGGGGCTTTGCGACATCGTGGTCATGTATCCCCCGTCTATTTTGGTGTGTATGGAGTTTGTCTGATAACTCGTGTTATTGAGATGGCTATATTAGTGTGTGTATTTGTAATTCAGATGAGGACTTGGAAGGAGGCAGCCGTGGCCTTACCTTATAGAACCATCCCATCCATCCAGAAGTGGGAAACCACGGAAAACCACTTCCAGGATGGCTGTGGTAGAAATCGAACCCCCCTCTTCCCAGTTTTGCCTCAGGAGGCTGAATGAACCCCGTTCCAGCCCTCAGATCAGAATTAAATATTTTGGCAGAGGCGGGAATCAAACCCGGGCCTCCACGGTGACAGTCATGAATGCTAGCCAATACACAACGAGGTGGACTGTTTCATTTAAGACTGTAATAAAATGTAAAACGGAGAAGAACAATATTTTAAATGGCAATAATAATAGTTATTAGGTCTATTATTAAATAGTAACTAGCGGACCCGTGCAAGAACTCTCGCATAATGGGTTTTGTGTGCCCTATTTGTAATGACTACCCGCCCGCCTCTAATTCTATGCGGGCCGTAAGCGACACAGTTCTGCCAGGGGCTATTTGGGTTGTTTGCGCTCCATATGTACAGACTACCCGCCTGGCTCTAATGCTATGTGGGCTGTACGCGAAACAGTTCTGCCAGGAGCTATCGTTTGTTTATGTGTTTAAAAGCATTTTATAAACAAACAAAAAATATACGAGCCTTACAGTAGTCGCATATGATGTGTAACATGTGATATGTTATCCAGCTACGTGTGTCTCCGGAGCGCAAATCCCTTGTTGACAGAGAACTCTGTTGGTCATTGAAATAACTACTTGTTACTCCACTGCCAAATCCTGACCGTAATGAATCATAATTGTTATTTGCCGTGGCGGAAGCAATTCACTGCCTACTAGATGCGAGCTGCGCTCTATACCGGCCAGTTAGTGAACCCATGCCAGCGATGTTATTGAAAATGGCCTCTTTTTGCCGATCAGCGCACTGCCAAGTATAGGCGCGATTAAAAATTAGGTGTGCGGAAGGTATATTAAATGTGTTTCTCCCAGTGATATGTTTAGACCAACGAAGGTTCAATTATTGTTAGTAGTCGGCGTTAATATACTGAATTCCTACGTTGTTTGGAGTGTTTGTTGATGCGATATAGATTCCACATAGCCACATGGCCGACAGTACATCGAGTGCTTACATTAAATAAGAATAATGCAAAAGTATGAAGATTTAATAAATCGTAATTGTTTTCAGCAAATATGATAAAATTGATATTTTCACACCAAGGAACGATAACTTGAAGATGATTTATTGTAGGAATATCTTAAATAGGGTCTCCAAACCTTGAAATAAACTGTATTCGATATACATTCGCCATAGCCACATGGCCTACAGTACATCGTTGTACCGATATCCGCCATCACGCGCGCTCGTTGTTTCCGTCCCAAGCACTTCCGTCCCATCCATTTCCGTCCCATCCTCTTCCGTCCCTTTTCTAAAATCACTCCCACAAAAATGTCCAGCTACCGAGTGGAAAGATGTTACACATCAATAAATATATTTCGGTTGACTCATCAAGAAATGCAAGATTTTCCCCCTCCTATTGAGACAATTTGTAAGATTTTGGTACAAACCACACCTTCTAACTACCTCTGGTTTAGGAGCTTGAGTTTTGTGAAACATACACCTTAACGTATTATATAACTAGCAGTAGTGTCCGGCTTCGCCCGGTGGATTTATTTGTTTTATAAATGATAATTAATACTACTACAGAACTGGCACATGATACTTAAACTAACAGAAAATAAATATTTTTAAATATAACGTTTTGTGTAGGTGGTGGTGGTGGTGGTGGTTGTAGTGGGGTGATAAGTAGTACAGTATAATGAACGTAACATTCAGGTCATTTTCGCGTTATGATAATAATGAATAGGGAAATGGCTGTTTACTAACTACAGCACTGACACATGTAAATTAAAAACAAATTTTGTAATAGAAAGAGGAGTAAGTGAAATAACACACTGCCTAGGGCCTATATCTCATTGGCTGTTAGAAATGTAGAGACCAATAGTGTCGCCTTTTGTCGCAGAGCGCCGTAGGAAAATAATCAGAACACTTTGGTAAACTTTGGCTGTCCCGAGCTCCTGAGGTAATAATAATAATAATAATAATAATATCGTATGGCCTCGGGTGCCTGGTGCAAGCTTTGTTAATTGACACCCAGAGCGTAGCGTGCATGTCGAATTTCGTCGTTCCTTTGAACGCTATGAAAGTCAAGGAGGTTAGATATCTAAACTCTTTGACACTACAGCGCTTTCAAGTAGAGAATGGAGGAACTTTGTGTTGGCGGAAAATCCCGAGATTAATTTTGCCAATGAACACGGCCTACTGAATTCAAATGGGTTCTTTAACATGCCAACAACGTATGACATGAGTATCGTGATTTTTGTCGCCTTCAAAAATCACTTACCATGGCCAGGGGCGAACCTGCAATCTTGGGGTTGGTAGTCCGACACTATAACCACTCACCCACCATGGCAAGCTTCCTGAGGTAGAATAGTATCATTTACCGCCACATAGCACTCAACGATAAGTTTCGGAATAAATGAAGGTAAATTTGAAAGCACCAACGCTTATTGCAGCTAATAACCTCAATGTACTGCACCAACACCATTGCACTTATACTGTACCCAATCGTCATCATATGGAACATGTGTTCGTATCCCAGCTAACTCACGGTCTTTCGAGGTATGGGGCGTTCAACCCACCATACGACCACATATTCAGGATTTGAGTCTGTCAGGTGACTACTCTACATGAAAGAAACAACATATTCCTAAGTATAACATTTAATGATAGAAAATCATGGCAATACAACATAAAACACCAAAAAAAATACTTTACATTTACTTCCCACAACAAAAATCAACATTATCTGTGAGTCCCTTCTCCTCAAACTTAGTGCTTCACCGCACTCAAGTCTATTCAAAACATCCTATTATTGATACTCTTCGACATTTGCGAGTGTCCATAGTGTTCTTCACGTGGCACAATTTAACACAAACTGGAATATCACAACACAATAAACACAAATTATATTTAAATGACATTACATCTGCAATTATTAAACATTTATCCGTTTTACACGGGACATTTACTTTAAGTGACATTAATTCATTATCTTATGCCTTGATTAATAAGTGTTGTGTCGTGCGAATCGTATTCTTTTCCCCATCAATTTCAAACGCAGAAGTGGTACAATTTCCCTTCCAAAATACACATGGACATAGATATTTTATAGCTTTACCATACAACGATTTTCTGGGTCTGGTCAAAACATTATCGTTACAAACGTGTCATGTCATTCAAATTACGCTACCCGTATGAATAAATTAGTGTGAACTGGGCAAATACACTCTACAAAAATGCCTTTATTTATTTGGTGCAGTTAATTCCTCCTCAGAGAATAACTGGGCCAAATGTTATCCGATTATTACGTTCCCACATGGCATGTGTATGGAAATAATGCATTTAATTCACTTGATATCATCACATCAAGCATATCTTAATTCCTCTTCGAAATATCGAGATTCTTCAGTGTCCCACTACTATTTTAAAATAAATGGATCAGGTCTATTGACTTCTTTTCCGTACGAACAATGAATTAGTCCCAGCTGCCTCGGCAAGATGGCCGCCGATTTAGAGGACTACCTGCTCCCCGTCTGGCTTCCCGTCTGGGCCAAGTTCCTTCACTGGTGTGGCCATGCTAGAGGTACCCTTGAGTGGGTCGTGTCCTTAATAATTGAGTCAATCTAATTATTTAATACCTACATTTAGAGTATAATGGGCTCATCTCGGCTCCTAATTAATATTCATGGCAAGGGATGGATCACGAAATAGCTTTGCCGTTCTGTGGGCGACATCAGCGGCTTCTGCGCGCATCTCAAGTGAGTGTCACAGTTCTCTCACTGGTGCAGCATGCATATAACAAGAGGAAATCGACGTTTCCTATACGAAGAACCATTAGTCTTACCTCTAAGGGCAGATCAATTAATATATGGGCTCACCTAGGGTCTCTAACAGTTATCCCTGGTGGCAAGAACTCTGCGAACAGTGGATACAGACAGACTCTGTCCCAACTCTGTTGCGAATAACATCTATGCTCTAAGGCGATACTATCTCGTAGATGTCGAAGATTAGCCGACTAGATTCGCCTAACGCGCAAGCTATTTTCGAATGATCCCCGCAACTTATTGACGTAAATCTCTTGATTCTACGTTACATGCTCGCTGTACGCGGCTCAAACAATATTTCTTACAGATGACTCAATTCTTAAAGCACTCCTGTCCTCTATGCAATTACTCATAAGCCAAAGTTCTACGTAGCTCCAAAACAAGTATAAATTTACTGGCTTACATTTAACTATCTTAATGGCTCTCAAATACAACCCTGTAGAATATACCATAACAACCATCCATTCAACAATTCAATGACACTGAAACGCTCTCATTATCTCGATATTCACGTTTCTTTCTTACTGTTTACAATAACACAGTATTCTTACGCTAGACATGACACACTTTGCACGTACTATAGGCCTGACATGCCCATTTATTTATTCATTATTGTTACCGACCCCAGATTATTATTATTATTATTATTATTATTTAACGTTACCGTTATTTTCACCAATGTCTTACGCCTAAATGGCCGTAAACAAATCACCCTCCAAGCCATATTTTACCAAAATACGAGGGATGTGAACTCGTACATAAATGACTGTTAATTCTTAATCTTAGAGTGATGCTTCGTTGTATGGTGAGCTATTAAATCATATCACCATATTAAATTTGTACTCACTTTCATTTTTGCTCGGTTGGTCCAGCACGCCAGCAACGAACCTGCCATGATGCTTGTCTTAAGCCATCATGATATTATTCACACGACACATTGTATAAACTTTACACATGGTAATTCTATTTTTCATTACTGGCTTTTTCACTCCGACACAATACACATTATTTTACCATATAAACATAAACACTTTAAAAAATCACTGTAATATAACTTTATACACAATTCTCGCACTATTTTCACACATGGATCCTTGATTGGATTCCGACTATCGCCTGACCTCAGAGATGCGATGCAGCTAACTCCTGACAACCGCTGGTCTCCATGAAAGTCTATCTTGCGTATGTGTGTGTGTTCGACTCCCGTCACCTACAGTTTGTATCTCCTCTACTGCGAATCTGTTCAATCCTATGTCACGACTACTTGTGACGCCTTCCAGGCTCCCGTAACTGTAGTGATCATTATAATAATATGTCATTTTACCTATGACAACACCTCCTGGTTATGTTCATTGTCTATAAACATCCTAAATTATCTCTACGCTGTACTGAATCTATACTCGCGTATGCTATTGCTTAAACGTCTGCTGTAGACTAAATCTTATACGATGCATAATTACTGTTATGAAGCTGCATGATGCGCTTTTCATTGTTCACCGCTAATACATTTGAGCGTTAATACTTTATAAATTCCGCGCACTTCCTTGCGTGATCCGGCAGAGTGCCAGCTCACGGGTTGAGTCAAGACGAACTGAACTTCCCTGCTAAGCTTCTCCTATATAAAGCTCCCTTGTGAAACATAGTTCACTGGATTTCCAGGACCGACTCTCTTCTTGATATAATACATTTCCAGACAAAGTGAAGTATGATCCTTGTTTGTCTATGCGTGGATGTCCCAAAATCACTCGCGTGCAAGCGATTGCTTCGGCCAATTAATTATAATTAATTGCCTTCTTCCACGGCGTCATGCCGCTACTATGGTAATTCCCCTCGGCTCCTTCACAAATCCTTCCTCCGTAGCGGATGATCTCTGTGCATAGGTTCCTTTATGGATGCAGGCTTTAATTTAGGCGTGAGAACACTCCTAAATTATCTTTCCTAGAATACATCCATCTGGGTGTAAGTTTCATCTCAATTCATTGCTCCATTTGGCTGTAATGAATTAATTTCTGTGGGCGACTGCCCTCACTCCCCTGTTTCGCCTTGTTGGACTGTGGTTCCCAAAGCCATTAATCTTTGGCCGCTCCTCCAGTGCAGGCGAAAATTAGTTCCTTGGCGTCACCTAGTAACGCCCCCTCGCTAACCACGATTTGTCAACTGTCAAGTTGGCCCGATTTCTTGAGCTCTCAGCATCTTAAACGTACTTAGGCTTGTATTTTCTGCAATAATCCACCTTAAAAGCTAAAATATTCCCGTTCTGGCCGTGAAATCCTGCTATTATAATTACATGCAGGTATAACTCATTGTTCTTCGGGTTCACTGTGGCTGTTCCCCCTCAGAGATCAATGATTCGATTCTGTGCAGAATCATGGGCCTGGTCTTCTTTGATAAAGACCCCGATTCGATGCCAGTCAGCCGTGTCTAATTGGGCACAATACAGAGGAATAATATGTTCATGATGATAACTGTTTTAAGGGGCCTAAGAAATCTTTTTGCACTAATCCCCGTGACTGCAATTTATAAGCAGCGCAAGATTTAACTATTTTCGCAATTCTGCACCAGAACACTGGTAGGGGCGATGTGATGCAGCCCGAATAGCCAGTCAGCAATGGACTTATTAAAATACTCTTATAGTTACACTACTACGCACATGAATGGTTCAAGGGCCTTAATACGTGGTTTTCAAGTTCAGTTTGTTTGTTATTCTAAATATAGGGAATGGAGAGCGTTGTCCAAAATATCAAGTGGACAGTGTTACCAGCAGGGTTTCAAAGTGTAAGTAAAATTTGGCGCAATTAGGAGGAACGGTGTGGATTTGTGATAAAGGGCCTAAATGCAGGGAATGGAGTGGTCTGTCCGAAATTTATAGTGGACAGTGTCACCCGCAGGGTTCCAAAGGGTAAGTATACAAAATGTCGCCTCGTAGCGTAGCGGTCAGCATGGTTAGCTGCCGCCCTGGAGGTCCTGTGGTCGATTCCCGGCTCTGCCACGAAATTTGAAAAGTGGTATGAGGACTGGAACGGGGTCTACTCAGCCGCAGGTGGCCCAAATGAGTAGAGGTGGTTCGATTCCCACCTCAGCCATCCTCGAAGTGGTTTAACGTGGTTTCCCACTTCGTCTTCGGGCAAATACCGAGATGGTTCCTACTGTCAGGCCACGGCCGCCTCTTTCCCTCTTCCTTGCGTATCGCTCCCTTCCCTCATGAGGTCCCTGTTCGCTTTGCAGGTGAGGCGCGTGGTCGCGGTGCTGGTAACACATCCCTAGTTGTATCCACTCCGATCAGATGTTCCCAGCTCCAGGACACTGCCCGTAGAGGCAGTAGAGTTGAGTTCCCCCGCTGAGTCCATGGGAGTCACCAACCTGGAGGGTAAATTCGATCAAAATAAAATAAAAAGTATACAAAATGTGGTTCAGATCGGTGAAACGGCGTAGATTTATGCCAAAGGACCTAAATGCAGGGAATGGAGTGGTCTGTCCGAAATGTCATGCAGACGGTGTTACTCGCAGGGTTCCAAAGGGTAAGTATACACATTTTGGTTCAGATCGGTGAAACGGTGTAGATTTGTGCCATAGGGCATAAATGCAGGGAATGGAGTGGTCTGGCAGTGTTTCAAAGGGTAAGTATACAAATTTTGGTTCAGATTAGTGAAACGGTGTGGATTTGTGCCAAAGGGCCTAAATGCAGGGAATGGACTGGTCTGTCATAAATTTCATGTAGACAGTGTTACTCGCAGGGTTCCAAAGTGTAAGTATACAAATTTTGGTTCAGATTTGTGAAACGGTGTAGATTTGTGCCGAAGGGCCTAAATGCAGAAAATGGACTGGTCTGTCATAAATGTCATGTAGACAGTGTTACTCGCTGGGTTCCAATGGGTAAGTGTACACATTTTGGTTCAGATCGGTTGAACGGTGTATTTTTGTGCCAAAGGGCCTAAATGCAGGGAATGGTGTGGTCTCTCCGAAATTTAGCATAGCCTAAACTATTCCTCTTGAATCTGGTTATCATATACAAAAATAATTTTTCGAATCCGACTGGTAGTTCCAGAGATTAGCACGTTTCAAGACACAAACACACAAACTCTTCAGCTTTATTATATTAGTATAGATAAGAAATAATGGTCTTACGTCCCTTCTAACTGCAGCGGCTTGTAGAGACGCCTGGGTGTCGGAATTTTGCCCGGAAGGGGATCTTTAACATGCTAGTAAATCTCTCGCATTTGCCCACCCTCGAATGCCAATTGATGGCACCAGGATAGGATCCTGCATTCGTGGGAACAGCAGGCCAGAACGTTACCGCTGCGCCACGCAGCCAGTCAGACGACGCCTATGTTTTAAAATATATGTTACAGTGCGCTACGATTTATTTAGCACTATAAATTAGAGAGATTCTGAAATGTTTTCTGCCATCAAAGACAAAGCTAGCACACGGCTTGACGTTATATTCAATCTTTGAGGATTATCTTGAAGAATAAGAGTTAAGTGTTTTTGTTGATTCATTTTTGGGTCTTTGCGATGTCGAGATCATGTAACCCTGTGTACTTGTGTGTGTGTGTGGAATATGTCCGATAACCTATGTCACTGTGATGACTATAGTAGAGTAGTGCGCGTACTTGTAACTGGGGGTAGGATTTGGAAGGAGGCGACCGTGGTCTTAAGTTACAAACCATCCCTGCATTTACCTGGAATGTAAGTGGGGAAACCACAGAACACCACTTCTGTTACAAATGAGGTGGGAATCGCTACAATCTCTCCTCAGTATTGCCTCATGAGGTTGAGTGAATCCCGTTCCAACCCTAGGAGCAGATATCAATTTCTTAGCAGAGATGGGAATCGAACCTAGGATCTTTGGATCCAGATTCTCAATACGAACATCGAGACCACAGAAGACGGCTATTATGAGTTAGTGGCAAACGTTTATTTGATTTTAAATTAACGAGTGAGCGTCCGTGGCTTAGGCGGCAGCACGCCGGCCTCTCACCGCTGGGTCCGTGGTTCAAATCCCGGTCACTGCATGTGAGATTTGTGCTGGACAAAACGAGGCAGACGGGTTTTTCTCCGGATAATCCGGGTTTCCCTGTCACAATTTCATTCCAGCAACACTCTCCACTACAATTTCATTTCATCTGTCTTTCATTTCATCATTGCCCCAGAGGAGTGCGACAGGCTTTGGCAGCCGGCACAGTACATATCCTCGCCGCTAGATGGGAGGGGGGGGGGGGGCCTTCATTCATTCCATCCCTGACCCGGTCGGTTGACTGGAAGCAGACTGTGCATTTTAAAAGTTAAAAGTTACCCATATTATAATGAATTTTAATCGTAAAAAAAACTCAGGGTCTCACAGCTAGTGGAACGTGGATTGGCTACCATGGAACCCCAGCTAAGTCCGGCATTGCTGTGAATTACTGTAGCTTACTTGTACCACCTCTTCTCTTTTATATGTCCTATTAACTTTCATTGGCCAATTCTTGTCATTGTAGTCCGTCTCGTTGCGTAGTGGTTAGCACTCTTGACTGTCACTTTGAAGGCACAGGTTCGATTCCCCACTCTGCCAAGAAGTTTAATTCTGGTCAGAGGGATGGAACGGGAAACATTCGGGCTCGTGAGGCAAAACTGAGAAGAGACGGGTTCGATACCCACCTCAGCCAAACTGGAAGTGGTTATCCATGGCTTCCCACTTCTACTCCTGGCGAATGCCGAGATGGTTCCTAAAGTAAGACCACGGCCGCCTCCTTCCCAATCCTCATTTGAAATACATTTACACACACAAATACAGCCATCACAATAACACAGGCTATCAGACAAATTCCACACGCAACCAAGTACACGGGGCTACATGACCAAGATGCCGCAAAGCCCCTGGATGTATTAACAACAACAACTCTTGTCCTTCTCCACCCCCGACGGTATTAGAATATCCGGGAACATTCATTTTCCTATCTTATTTGGCCCTTGTCTGTTTCCTTCGGGGGTTGTATCTCTTCTAATTCCATATATCTCCTGCTTACTGTAAGAGTGTCTAGTTCACTACGCATGGTGCACTCAGGATAGCACTACACTCTCAAGTGCTCACGGTTGGTGAGCTCGCCAGTTGACGACTCGGAGGATTCTTGAGTTGAGTTCGTTTATTCCCCTCCTCAAGTGACTTTGTGGTGGGTCCTCCCGTCTTTCACATTCCTATCTGCCTTTCATGGCTCTACTGTACTTCCTTCCAAGTTCTCAATACTCATCCTTCGAGAGTTGAAGACCTTTCCTTTCCTTGTCTTATTTCCTATATCCCCTATTTGTACATTTTTCTTCTAGTAATAATAATAATAATAATAATAATAATAATAATAATAATAATAATAACTAGTTGAAACCCATCAAAACATGACGGTCATTGGAAAAATATTTACTGAAGGATTCTCTTATATACAATTTTTGAACGATTACGTTTTGACTGTTGCAACTTTAAGGGCGTCGAAAGATCGATTTCGCAACATATAACTGGCCATGACTGAAACCTTAATGAGGCAAATAAAGACCTACACATTCCAGAGTTTCCTCATGAGCTTTATTGATTATGACAAAGTACGCCAAGCGAATTGGAAATTGGAAAATGGAAGTGTTTTATCAGATGATGTTAAATCAAGTCCAAGGATTATAGCACTCTGCCCTATACTATCTGCAGTTATTATTTTCAAATCCAAGCAATTTTTATACATATTTCTTACAAATTATCTGGTTCCATTTAGGACCCCTTGGGAAACGTTCAAATTTTTAAGGAGCATAACTATGGCTCAAACTTTTAGAGTAAGTATATGTGGAGGTAATCACTTAATTCCAAGGAATTCATGAATTCTGTAGGAAATTGAAGTAGCTGATTTCATCTTCAGTATTAATCTGTTAACGCTGGTGTATATGTTTGAACTACTGGATATCAGTACAATGACTTAAAAATTAATTTCATTACAGTGTTCAATTTTTGGTGAAAGAATGCAAACTTCCGATACATTTATTATATCCTTCGCAGAAGTGAATGTTTCGCCGTAAATCTCAGTCACGATATCATCATGAGTTGGACGTCTGGCTGGTAATTCAATAACATTTGATTCATCACCATCCACAGAGGGTAGTCGTCGTTAACTTGTGCCAAAAAATCTGAATATTCCATTTTATCAGGTTTCGATCGCTTGTTTTTATGTAGGGGGCGTATTTTTGAGACGGGCCAGGGAGAAGAGTATTTACTACAATTGCGGATAACTGTTTGGCGAGAAGGCACAACAGGCAAAACCTACCTGACGTCTCCTCCAAGAAAAATAACTTTCCCACAAAAGGGAATAACTTCGTTACGTATAATATATTTTAGAAGTCGATTTACACACATTATTGAATGAATATTTGCCATTGTGGCTTCACCCCATATTATGAGCCATGATAATCGAATATCGTCAGGTGGATTGCAATTTAATTTTATCTAGACACTGAACTCTCATTTAAGTTGAGAGGTATTTTGAATACTGAATATAGGACTTATGCCCATGCAAAATATTGTCTAAATTGTGAAGCGTGCCCTCCCCGATGCAAGAATTTACTTGATTTAGAGATCTGACTTGATTAGCTTCTGAGTCTAATATAGCCTATACAACTGGCCGTTAGAACCTTCGCTTATATTTTTGGGATATAAGGAAGAAATGCAATGATGTGACAATCCAGAAATTTTAAATCAATATGGACCGTAATCATGTGGCTAAGTAACATCGGCACCAAACGAAACAAGGGATATAGCATTGTTGTACTGTCAAGTATTATCTCTGAAATTCCTTGAGATAACATCTTAAGTCAAAAATTATTTCAGCCGGTCAGGTATTTTATATTCCGGCAGATCAATTTTACCATTACAACGGGGCCAAAGTAACCAAGCGTTGACTTCTCGCAAGAAAAATACAATGCAGAACAATGTTTACATTTGTTCGTCAAGGACCCTACACTGTACACCCGTGCGAGAACTCTGGCCCGGTATCATTGTTATGCGGGCTCGAAGCGACACAGTTCAGGCAGGGACTATATTTGCACTTTCTTTCGGGATTAGGGAACCACCCATTACAATTGGATTCAATCGTGTCGACCGACTGAAAAACATTACATTTCGATTACTAAGGCAACACTGAAAAATTGCTTCAAATACCATAATATTGTATGCTTATTTACGACTAGCAGTAGTGCCCGGCTTCGCCCGGTGGATGTATTTGTTTTATGGATGATAATTAATACTACTACAGAACTGGCACAGAAAATAAATATTTTTAAATATAACTTTTTGTGTTGGTGGTGGTGATTGTAGTGGGAGTGATAAGTAGTCCAGTATAATGGACGTAACATTCGGGTCATTTTTCCGTTATAATTATAATGAATAGGGAAACGGCTGTTTACTAACTACAGCACTGACACATGTAATTTACAAACAAATTTTAAAATATGTTTAGAAGAAGGAATAAGTGAAATAAGACACTGCCTAGAGCCTATATCTCATTGGCTGTTAGAAATGTAAAGACCAATAGTGTCGTCGTTTGTCGCATAGCGCCGTAGGAAAATAATCAGAACACTTTGGTAAACTTCGGCTGTCCCGAGCTCCTGAGGTAGAATAGTATCATTTACCGCCACATAGCACTCAACGATACGTTTCGGAATAAATGAAGATAAATTTGAAAGCACCAACGCTTATTGCAGCTGATAACCTCAATGTACTGCACCAACACCATTGCACTTATACAGAGGAATAATATGTTCATGATGATAACTGTTTTAAGGGGCTTAAGAAATCTTTTTGCACTAATCCCCGTGACTGCAATTTATAAGCAGCGCAAGATTTAACTATTTTCGCAATTCTACACCAGAACACTGGTAGGGGCGACGTGATGCAGCCCGAATTGCCAGTCAACAATGGACTTATTAAAATAATCTTACAGTTACACTACTATGGACATGAATGGTTCTAGGGCCTTAATCCGTGGTTTTCAAGTTCAGTTCGTTTGTTATTCTAAATGTAGGGAATGGAGAGCGTTGTCCAAAACATCAAGTAGACAGTGTTACCAGCAGGGTTTCAAAGTGTAAATACAATTTTGTGCAATTAGGAGGAACGGTGTAGATTTGTGATAAAGGGCCTAAATGCAGGGAATGGAGTGGTCTGTCCGAAATTTATAGTGGACAGTGTCACCCGCAGGGTTCCAAAGGGTAAGTATACAAAATGTGGTTCAGATAGGTGAAACGGTGTAGATTTGTGCCAAAGGACGTAAATGCAGGGAATGGAGTGGTCTGTCCGAAATTTCAAGCAGACAGTGTCACTCGTCGGGTTCCAAAGGTTAAGTATGTGAAATTTGGTTCAGATCGGTGAAACTGTGTAGATTTGTGCCAAAGGGCCTGAATGCAGGGAATGGAGTTGTCTGTCCGAAATTTCATGCAGTCAGTGTTACCCGCAGGGTTCCAAAGTGTAAGTATACAAAGTTTGGTTCAGATGGGTTAAATGGTGTAGATTTGTGCCAAAGGGAATGGGGTGGTCTGTCCGAAATTGCATGTAAACAGTGTTACTAGCAGGGTTCCAAAGGGTAAGTATACCGATTTTGGTTCAGATCGGTGAAATTGTGTAGATTTGTGTCAAATGGCCTAAATGCAAGGAATGGACTGGTCTGTCATAAATTTCATGTAGACAGTGTTACTCGCAGGGTTCCAAAGGGTAAGTATACAAATTTTGGTTCAGATTAGTGAAACGGTGTAGATTTGTGGCAAAGGGCCTAAATGCAGGGAATGGACTGGTCTGTCATAAATTTCATGTAGCCTAGACAGTATTACTCGTAAGGTTCCAAAGGGTAAGTATAAAGTGCGTTCAAAAAGTAACGAGCCGGAGGCATAATTACAGAAACCAGTTAGAAATATTGGCCCTGGCTGTTGAGGAACTTGTCCCACTGTGACACGAGGCGGTGAATGGCTGTCTCATAAAATTCCCTAGGCTGCGATGTGAACCAGTTCCGCACGTACAGCTGGACGTTGGCGTCCGAGGTGAATCGGTGGCCCCGCAGAGCCCTTTTAAGGGGACCAAGCATGGCATAATCACAGGGAGAGGGGTCTGGACTGTATGGAGGGTGGCCGAGAACCTCCCATTTGAATTACTGCAGGGGTGCCGCGACTGTGTTGGCCGTATGAGGTCGTGCATTGTCGTGGAGCGACCACGGCGGCTATGGCGTTCACTGTCACTCGGCGGTCCTGGGTAATTAGTGCATCAACCAGTAGGACGTTGTCATCGGTAATGCAGGGGGGTGCTCCTGACCGGGCATCATCGGTTAACGACACCCGTCCTTTCCTGAAGCGCTTGTGCCACGCCTTGACCATTGCAAGGAACATGCAGTGTTCGCCGTACACTTGTGACATTCGGCGATGAATGTCCATACCCCCTACTCCTTCCGCTGCCAGAAACCGAACAACACCTCTTTGCTCTTCGGTTGACGCCTTCATATCACTGTTTGCAATGCGACTGGCAGCGTTGGACGATTGATGCATGCTGCTGCTCGCTTTGTATCGTCACGTGACGTGCACGCGTGCCCTCTAGCGACGGGCTGTGACCTGCCACGCTCTGGTCTGAACCACACCTCGTTACACACGCCACAATTAGTCGATGTAGTCACCGGTTTGCGCATTCCAGCCTCCAGCTCGTTACTTTTTGAACGCACCTATCTACAAATTTTGGTTCAGATCGGTTAAACGGTGTAGATTTGTGCCAAAGGGTCTAACTGCAGGGAATGGAGTGGTCTGGCCGAAATTTAACATAGCCTAAACTATTCCTCTTGAATCTGGCTATCATAAACCAACAGGATTTTTCGAATCCGACTGGCAGTTCCAGAGATTAGCGCATTTCATCACACAAACACACAAACTCTTCAGATTTATTATATTAGTATAGATGTAAACCGGGAAAGTCTTCCAGTACTTGTAATGTCTGAATTTCAACGTATTGTACATAATTGTTGCATAACAGGCAAAGATACGGTTCATTAGTGGAATTTCTTGAAACAACATTTTGGACATGCCTTGTATGTTTCATACGGTAACGAATGAACAGAGGAAAACAAAGGAGTACCGTAGCGCATGGCGTAATTTCAAAGACATCCAGAAGGAAGCCAGCCAGGTGGGTGGATTCACTGCATATATTCTTCGTAATGTGTTGGGATCCGTACTACAGAAATTCCCGGCTCTGTCAAGAAATGTAATGCTGATTTGAAGGCTGGAACGGGGTACACTCAGCCTTTTGGGGCAAAACTGGGTTTGATTCCAGCCTCAGCAATCCTGGAAGTGGTTTTCCGTGGTTTACTACTTCTACTCCAGGAATGTACCACGATGGTTCCTAACTGAAGACCATGGCCGCTTCATTCCCAATCCTATCCCCAATTTACACACACACACACACATACACACACGCTACTGCAACCATCACAATAACACAGTTTGTCACAAAAATTCCACACTCACCCATGTACATGGGGCTACATGACCACGATGTCGAAGGCTCTCAAATGAAATAAAAACTGTCTACACATGAAAACTGCAAAATGGTGAAAGGAAAATGTAGAAGAAGGAAGATTGTAGTTTTACGTGACCGTTAATCGCGAGATCGTAAGCCACGGGAACTCCTTTTTACGTGGAATCCGAACCACAGGACATGGCATTTTACTTTGAAAATCTCACATGCATTGACCGGGAATCGAACCCGGTCTGCCGTGGTGAGAGGCCAACAGCTTGACCGCTACGCCTCCACGCCCCTGGAAAATGTAGGAATATTTGGCACTATATTTCTCTGTCAGGATAGCATTTTGCTAATATGCTGATGACTGTGCATACTATAGCATAGAGAATACTACAGTCAATTACAGCCATTGATTTATAATCGGCTTAACAGTTTTCCCATGTGCAACAATATACCAAAACTTCTGTAGCAATAATGACTAATACCGGCATTACAATGTAGGCTACACAGTGAAACCAGCCATCTGAACAAAATACCTAAATTATGTACATACAGTAACAACCATTTTCTTTATACTACAGGGGCCGATTTGATGGATGCTGGATGCTTGTAGTTTAACGTGACCGTTAATCTTGAGATCATGAGCCACGGGACCTCCTTTTTACGTGGAATCCGAACCACAGGACATGGCATTTCACTTCGAAAATCTCACATGCATTGACCGGGAATCGAATCCGGACCGCCTTGGGCCGATTTGGCTTGATAATTATGCCAACTATTAATACGAGCCTTACAGTAGTCGCATATGATGTGTAACATCTGACGTGTTATCCTACTATGAAATTGAGATGAAATGTATGTGAAGTCATCTGACATGTTATCCTACTCGTACACTACACAGCTTGGACATTCTTAAAATGTTAATTTACGCTCCATTTTCATACTGGTACTATGATGAATGTATAGATTGAATTGGAGATATGCTACTGTCACACTTGTTTGAACAACACATATGAGCCTATATTGGAAATTAAGAAGAATAGTCTCTAGCCTATCTATAGACTACTAGAAATAATATTCAATACAATCAAATTTCTCAACTCCTACTTGGTGTAAACTATTGTAATTAAAATTAGATAAATCGTAATTTCATGAAGATTCTGTTAAAATGACGCATACTGTTGTGATAGATATAGTTTAAATCGATAATCCGGTAGCAAAAATATTTGTTGAGATTGGGGTTCGAACCTGAGACATCATGATTCGCAGACCAAGATTTCATCCAAGTAGCCATTACAACTACAGACATTTGGAGTACGAGACAGGTACCGGTAATAATATGGAAGTATATTTTATGCTCCATTAATATTTTGCTTTTTTTATAATGTTCCTGCGTGGAATTGAGTTTTAAATTAGTTATGAATATGCCGACTTGACAGTAAAGGGAATTCCTACAGCGGTCTATGAAAGGCTAGCCCAGTTCCCGTATAAAATCATCGATATACAGTATTACATTTGTTCACTGCTTTACCGCAATGTGGGTTAATATCTGAATAGCCATTGTGCAGAAACATATACCGGCTTTGCTGACTAGTTACAATGTTTCATATAAAAGCATATAATCATTTAAATACTGATACGAAGACATGTGGTTTGTGTTTCAATCAGTTGACACCAGAGTTCTCATGAGCGTTTACCGTTCAGTATGAAAGTGTTGAGGAAAGTTACTCGGCAAGTGGATGCCTATCACTTTTATCCAGAGATTGAAAAACAGACTCTTAATAAATCATAATTGTTTTCAGCAAATATGATTTAATGAATAATTTTACACCAAAGAACGACAACTTGATGATGATTCATTGTAGAAATATCTGTAATGGCGCCTCCAAACCTTGAAGTAATCCGTATGTTATATACATTCCACATGGTACCACTGCCAGCTGGATCGGGTCGCATGCGATCTAGCTGGCAGTGCGTCTTACACACTTCGGTCCGATCCACTTCCGTCCCATTTTTTAAATTACTCCCACAAAAATATCCACTTTATCTCATCTTGCTGGCAAATAAAAATTCGTGCTATTGCAACAAATAAGATACAAAGATAATTGTAGCCTATAGGCCTACTCACCTGTCTTTTAATTCACTGTAATGTTAGCCTTTATCTCATTTGTATAATTTGACACAAATAACACACGCAAATTCAATTTGTTTTGTGAAATCAGTTGTCTTAGGTATGCTTGTCATTCAAACAGGTGTTGGCGTGTGTCATTAGCAAAACGGCTACCGATTGCGCATGAGTATTGAAATGGCAACTGAGGAGCAGCTGAAGCAGGCCTATTTATTTATTTATTTATTTATTTATTTATTTATTTATTGGTGCCTTTATTGTGGCGAAGTTAGGGCTCTAGGCCCTCTCTTACACTTAACCACACACAGTGCAACTTACATGAATACTCACATATGTTATTCTTAACCTACCAAACTTAAATACTAGGAAAAACTTAAATACTAGAATTAAATAAAATAAAATAAAAATTAAATTAAATTGGCGACTGCGTGATATTAACTAAGCTATACAATTTAAATGACATACATTTTTAACAAAATTATACTATGGTCATTCACTCACACATTAATACACAAATTGTTCTAGTTGGCCTACGAATTCAAGAGGAAATCTTTACATGCACATTTAAAAGTTGTTAGGGATGTACAATTTCTGACGTCACGAGGACAATTATTCCAAATTCTAGTTCCCGACACGAGGAAAGAGTTACTGAAGGCAGATGAATGATGTAGAGGAATTGCAATTATAGATCCAGATCGCGTGTGACGATCATGAAACGAAGAAAGAAACCGAAAATTACAAGAGAGATAGTGAGGAGTACTTTCATTGAGAAGTCGATAGATGAGGGTACATATGTGCAGGTTTCTTTGTTGTTCTACTTTTAGTCATTTACAATCTCATAACTCATGCTGCATAAAGAACGTTCGGAGCTATATGACCGCGTTGACGCAGCCCCTAAACTAAGGAACCATAAAGAACGTACAATTAGTAAGATTTTAAACAGCTAAAAAGCATTGTGTGTTATAATTTGTCTCAGAGTAATCCACTCTTCGAGTAGTTTTAATTAGATCATGTGTAACTTTCAGAATCCTGTTCTACTTATTCTATGGATACATGCGACATTAGCGCCCGGGTGGAGCAGATATAAGTTAAATATATCATGACGTAGGGAGATTGAACCTGGGCTCCTGCGATCTAGAAACACTCACCTTAACCACATAGCTATTTTTTTATTAGCTCTCTACAGAATTACAGAATTTTCAGATATGATAAATACCATACTATTACATCACAAGAAAATCCAGATAGTGTCCATATTTATCGTACATTTGTCCACTTTCACTAAGCTTCCAACGCTCTTTCTGCAGGTGATACATGAGATCCAGGAACGAGAAATGTTGATCACATATAGTACACCATGGGTAAGCTTCAAGAAGGATGGTATATCGCCGATAGAGCCGTTGGGATGAGATCGTTGAGGAAGATAAAAACCTGGGAGTGTACAGCAGAAGAAATGGTCATAGCCTCTAATTTTTTCCAAACAGTGGGCCAATGGACGTAGAGGGTGGTGGCCTCGATTCGCGGTTTGGAGTGTACCACTTGCCGCAACATGTTATAAATACTTTTCGTCGTTGGAACAGTCCCTGAAGGCATTTGGCGAACAGTTTCCAGAAGGTGCTGTTGATGGTCCCTAAATATCTTCGGCAAAGCTCTATCACAAGTTTTGTTGTCCGGAGATAGTTGGGTACTGCAAGATGAAAGCAATAGGGTCACCTGCTGTGGATCAATTGGAGCCTTAGCGTAGAACCGTTGATAAAATAATGATATTTCACTACGTATAGCGTCAGGGGAGGTGACGACACTTCCAGTACTGGTGCGGAGGCGGTGGATATATTTACGTTACCGCTCACGTTGTCCTTTGGCGATATGGTATACACTTGCACTTTCGTCCGGGAGCACTGTACGATCTTTTAAAGCCACGTTTATATGAGCGAGCGTTCGTTGCTGTAGAGACAGGAGCTTGGTTTTAACTTCCCGAATCTGGTCATACATACGCTCCCCAGCATCAGATCTTTGCTGGAGCTGGCGAAGAACTCGATACTAAAATTCAACTGTATCCCGTCTTTCCCGACCTCTTTGGTAGGATATGTTCTTAAAGACGCGGCGGATCCCTGGTTTAACTAAAATATCCCACCAGTCTGCACAGTCGCGAAAGTTGCATTTTTGTTGGACCCATCGAGTCCAGTGTTGTCTGAAAATATCTTGGCATTCCTCCTCCAGTAACAGCGAGCAATTCAATTTCCAATAACCTCTTCCTATGTGAAATATGGGATGGGGGTAAGAGATTGTACATACGACTGCATGATGGTTAGTGAAACTGGCAGGTATCACTTCATATCGTCTAGGCTGGATAAGTTCTTGGGAAAAGTAGATGCGGTCAATTCGTGATGAGGAGTTGTGACTTATACAGGTGTAATGGGGCAGGGGCACCCTTAAACTATCCACAGCATCAATGAGGTGTAGGGAGGTAAGGAGGGTCCTGAGAGCCGGGTTGACACTTTGGTATGGACTAGTGGAATCCTCTGGGCGTTGAATACAATTGAAATCCCCTGCAAGAATAAGTTTTTCCTTAACGTCGTGCAGATGAGGCAGTATACTCTGTTGAAAGAACATTTTCCGTTCCACACGTTTATTGGACCCGGATGGGGCATATACATTTATCAGGATGGTATTGCTTATGTGTCCAGATATTATGCGTCCTGATGGATGACATAGCACACCTTCGAGTGAGATATCATGTCTTATGAGGAATCCGGTCCCTCTATTCGTAGTACCGGTATTGATGTATTGTTTGTAGAAGGAAGATATGGGAAGACAGGGTATAGCAACTTCTTGAATGAAAGCAATGTCAATGTCTGCATCTCGAAGGAATCTCTCCAACAGTTGAAATTTCAGGGGGCATTCTATTACATTGATATTCACAGTGGCCACAGTGAGAAATTGCGCCATTAAGAGAAGTATAAAAGCTGTGCTAGACATACTGGAAGGTGGACTCGAGAAAAAAATAAAGACACGGGTGAGAAATATACTGGTGCACTATGTCAAATTAGGGTGAGATAGTTCCTTATGACTGCCATTCATAGGCCGGCTGTCAGCGTATGAGAGCGTTCGTGGGTCCCTAGATGACGTAGAATGACGATTTTGTTTCTTTTTCACAGCTGCGGGAACGTTTGTAGAACCAGTTTGATTCTTCGGGGCTGGTACGGCAATCGAGGCATTTGTTTTAATCTTCTTAGATACGTTCTCAGATCCCCGATCAACCTGCTTAAGTGAGTCGGTAGGTACCAGAGAAGGTGGGGGCAGTGAAGACAAAATTTCTGTGGCAGCCTGTAGTGACGGCAGAGTTGGCTCTAAGGCTGCCATACAGATGGCCGATAGCACAGGGGCACTCTGTGGCTCGCTGATCTGGTCAGTGCAAGGTACGTGTTCTGCGTCATGTGTGTCAGAGGCCACTTCTGCTGGTGTCCCAGCTGACTGATCAATAAGCATGTTTTCATGTGACGTTTGCTGTGTCACAACATCCGAGTATTGGACACGTCGTTGTTGTGTAGGAGTTATACCGAGGGGAATCATTTTCTTTGGGCAGTTGATACGTAGATGTGTGTTAGCATTGCAAATTAAACAGGTCTGTTTCTGTCCATTATAAGATATGTAGCCAGAATAGCCACCAAAAGTCTCAGTGGAGGGGATATCTTGTTTGATTTCCATAGTGACTGCACGTATTCCATTATACACCGGGAACTGATAAGCAGAAGACCATTGTTCTTTCCTGACGTCACTCACAGTGCCATATTTCGACAGGACGGATTTGAAAATTTCAGGGGGAACTTCGAGTGGGACATTAAATATACGCACTGTGGTAAAATTTGAATCCGCTGTGGAGAGCTTAACATTAGTCATTTAGCCTGAGTCATACTGAATTTTAATAGGAGCTGCAAAAGTATTTAGCAATTTCTGTTAAGTAGATATGCTGATTACCTTGATGTACATGGTTCTTTCTTGCGCATTTAACTGGATGGCTTCTACTTGGTCGACAGTCAACCGGAGGGTATCGCTAATCCAGCGGTGAATTTCTCCTGGTGTGGGGCGAGAACTCTGCCTGTCCCATTGACAGCGTACGGTGTTTTTCCTCTGGTATCCGGACATGATTTTCAGCGGGGTTTTCTGGGTTTCTGGTTTTGTTGTCCTATCTGGACCACTACTTGAAAAAGTATTGTCCGAATGACACACGGAAGGTCAGTACACCCGTGGAACTATCGGAAGCACCGGTATTAGGAAACGTACACTCTTCCAATGCGGTCACACAGCTCGCACACACGCACCTCACTCGGCCACGACTAGTGACCAACTTTAACTATTCGCGCACTTATGTCCAGTAGCTGGCGTAACCATTGAGTATCTTCTTAAACCGCTGTCTGGAGAAAATACTCCTCTTTCATTAACAAAAATAAATCAATGTTGCACATTCGTATACTTTCATACTGTTACTATATTTTGTTGTCCGGACTTGGTTTTCAATTACACGGAAGCTTTATACATGGGAGCGTACAGTTATTAAATAAATTAAATTTTAATGCACTTCTAACCGCCATCTCTGTCATGAGCCAAGGTTTGGGGCGTGGTGGCTCAGCGGTCTAGCTGTATGCCTCTCACCAAGGCGGTCCGGGTTCGATTCCCGGTCATTGCAAGTGAGATTTTCGAAGTGAAATGCCATGTCCTGTGGTTCGGATTCCACGTAAAAAGGAGGTCCCGTGGCTCATGATCTCGAGATTAACGGTCACGTTAAACTACAAGCTTCCTTTATGAGCCAAGGTGATTGTGCGCATGCGTGAGCGGCAAGAATTCTGCATTTTTCTATATTATTTTACACATATACTGTAACATATTTGTTTATTTTAAAGACACTCTGCAAATCTACAGGTCAAGAGCTTTCGTCAGAGTGCTCTACGAAGTAAATCGGTTCAGCCGTTCTCAAAATCTCGCGGTAACAATAATCACCTTAGAGATTTAAATATATAGGTAGATGGTTTTACGTCCCTTTTAACTACTGGGGCTTTTAGAGACACCGGGATGCCAAGATTTTGCCCCGAAGAGGATCTTTAACGTCCCAGTAAATCTGCTGATACGGCTCCCTCGCATTTGTGCACCCTCATATGCCAGCTTACTGCGCCAGGATTTGATCCTGCAACTTTGGCATAGCAAGCGAGAACGTTACAGCTAAGCCACGCAGCCAGCCTTTCTTCCAGAGTGTGAGTTAATAGTAGCAGTAGTATTAATGTAACATCCTTATAATTGAGGGCAGATTGCCTAGATGTTATCCCTCTTAAAACAACAATCACCACCACCTCAAAACCGTTTAATATGTAATCGTTAACCCCAAGTCTGCACTGGACTCGCGTGTAATTACCGGCAAACACGCAAGAAATTGCGAAGAAAAAAATTGAAGAGCATTGGATACTATTTAAGGTTGTCATTGTTTCATTTAGGGGCTAATACATTCTGGTCATCAGCCCGTATGCTTGGCAATATAAAAATATGTCTGTTAACCTGTATTATCGTGGCGTCTGTGGCACAGAGTAAGTTATTTGTGATGTATGCTAGTGTTACGAATGAGGTGCCGGCCCCGTAGTGTTGGGATAGCGCGCCTTCCTTGCACCCATAGGTGCCGGGTTCGATTCCCAGCTCCATCAGGGATTTAAGAAACTGACGTGAGGGCTGGAACGGGGTGCACTCAGCCTCGCGAGGCAAAAACTGAGAAGAGGTGGGTTTGATTCCTACCTCAGCCATCCTGGAAGTGGTCTTCCGTGGTTTTCCAATTTTAGTGAAGGTAAATGCCGGGATGGTTCCTAACTTAAGGCCATGGCTGCTTCCACTCAAAACCTACCTCAATTACAAATACACACACTAGTACACACATCGCAGTGACACAGGTTATTAGTCGGATAACCTGTGGTACTGTGCTGTCTATACTAGTGTGTGTGTGTTTGTAATTGAGGTAGGATTAAGGTAGGAAGCGGCCGTGGCCTAAGTTAGGTACTGTACCAGTATTTTCCTGTCGAGATTAAGGCAATTTTGGTTTGGATATTTTTACGCAGAGCCGCGATCTTTTGTATGCACGAGATTATCTACGCAAACTGGATTACAGCTGGTTAAGGAGAACTGATACTATCCCACAACATCTACATGTGGCCAGGGGTGTTTCCAGTTATGTCACGCGCTAGCAGATGACTGTCAAGTTCAGCACTCCGTAGATGGAAAGGGAGCGATATGTATCGCAATTTTCACGCCGAAGGCGATTAATAATCAATTATTGAGATTACATAGAGGACGGACGACATGTTTATGTTAGGAATATTAACATTTTGTATTATGAAGCGAGTTTCCTTGAGTTTTCACTCCGTTGAAGGCGTTAAGTAGCAGGAATTGCTGTTTTACGTATATAGACTTCGATAAATATCGATATACTACCCTGAGGAGTGGGGGGTATGCTCTGACAGTGGGTGTTTTGAGTCGTGAGAAGAGACGACAGATTGCTTTTCATATTCAACCCGAAATAACCTTCGTACGGGAAAAGGGAATAAGTGACGTGCGCTTCAGGCTAGTGATATACACACGCAGAGTAAAGTCACGAGAAGGAGCTTGGACTCTGTAATATCAGCGATGCTCATCAGACAGAAGACTTGTTCTTCAATTTACTATTGCTAAAACTGGAACGTATAATATCTACAGTGGAACCTTATACATTATACGTCGCAGTGGAGAAACAATTTGACACAGAGATTGTTCTATATAATTAGCAACATGGTATTCAGACTGGAGCCGGGAGGAATGAATACGCAGTTTTATGATCTTGCCATTATGAAGTGCTAAGCTACTAAAGGAACGTAACAGAAAGAACAGTATCGAATATCATGAGTAACTACGCAATAGAACATGTAGAAGAATTATGCTGTTCATTACCACAAAGTCAGCGAAGGGAATTCTACAGATAGCACTCTGAGATGGAATACTGTTACAAATGGAGAGATCTTCAACCAAGAGAGTAGGTGTCTACTATCGCTACGAACGAGATCCAAGGTTTGTCCAAGAGAGATGTCATTGACTATTCGAGGAAGGACGAGCAGGGGGAAGGAGTTCGTTTTTTCAGTTCGATGCCAGGAGGGTCAACAGCATTTCGGAACCAAGATATCGTTTGGAGTAGGAATGGTTGTGTATTCCAATATACACGTTCATCAGGAAACCATCACAAAGTAGCCATCACATGTAGACAGTAGATGTAGAGATATTTGTGGAGTAACCGTTTTCATCATATTTCTATAGTATGTTGAAGTGAACAATAGTTTAATTATGACGCTTTTAGGTATTAGTTTACCAAGATTTTGATTCGATTACGAATGGATCTTTCGCTTTACTTTTGGTATTTTCTATGTTTTTGAATTTAATACTTTAGAATTTCGTCTCTTTTTATTTTGGCATTTCGTTATGAATATGTTTAATTGTTGAGAAGATTTTGCGATAGGAAGAAGATTAAGTATGTAAGAAGATTGTATTTGCGAGAAGAATATATTTTCGAATGATATTAATGAACATTCTACAGGAATCATTCACGAATAATTTCGAATATTTGCTCAGTATAAGCTACGTAGAAATAGAAGAGCTTTTTGATAATTGAAATAATGCGTCGATTTGAAACTTAGATCTGAACTAAGTGAGATTTTTTAATTCTGTATTCATATTTTCATTATTTTTGAGAAGACTTCAATTCTCGATTTACATTTAAGGTCATAATTTCTTAATTTAGAATCATCTCACTTTTTCCGATTTTCATTTCCAGCTATCTTGGATCGATCATTTCTAATTTGAAATAAATTCCATGGTGTAGGATTGATCAAACCTCATGACAGGTCTGGCATGTTTCAATTTTTGAGACTGAATTGTTTTGACTCTTTCCAATACTAATACTAATACTCATTGTTATTGATGGTCAATTTTTGAATAATTGTATTACTATTACGAGATGGTTAAGAATTTTACAATGGAATATTTCGAATGATTTTCAACATAATATGGTCACGAACATATTATATATAGCAATTCATAATGCAGAATTGATATTTGAGAAATTTTGAAGTGGTAGATGAATTTACAGCATACTTACATTAAATAATTATTGTATTCAGATGAGTCAACAAGTGGTTGAATGGAATTATAATGTGGTGATATAACGTCGTCGATCATTATGAGAAATGTTGGAGTTACGTGTGAAGTTATGAGAAATATAGTGAGAATGGTAAAATTATTGATGAATTTATTGAGCTATAAAGCAAGCACAATGAAAGTTGATGGATTGATTATGATGTAATTATGTTTTTTCCGTGATTGAACACGAGCAATCTTGTTAGAAACCGTATGTAGGAATTTTTGTACCACGAATGAATTTTAAGAATTGAAATTTGAAGGAATTTATTGATAACAATATGGATTATGTTGAATAATTGTTACGAATCGTAAGTGAAACTTACAATGATACTTTTGGAATATAAGTTCTTAATATTACTCACGGATATGACAATTCACGTTTGCTGAGCTTAATTGTTTTTTTAATAGGAATGGATGTGATGAAGCAACAACTATGAAATTAACGCAAATGAGATAATTATAATTGGATGACGTGAACCATACATGGATTCAGATATGACTAAAACTGTATGTAACTGTAAATAATTTTGATGGATAATTACGTGTATAAATTCGGGTAAATTAATATTTGGTGGATAGTTTATTGTGATCCTCATACCTATTGTATTAGCAACGTCAGATGGAAGATTGCATCGAAATTAATATGATCATTGACGAAACATTTTCGTTTACATTTTTGAGTGTCATCATTTACTTCGTTTGTTTTCGTTAATAAATTTGTATTTTATTTTAAATTCTCTCCGATGTGGTGATTTATATTAATGCAAGGATGTGTTAGGAAGACCAGTGTTTGGTATTTTCCCAACGTAAGCCATTCACCACGAGATTTTCTCTTGATTCTCGAGTTCTTCGTTTTGAGCTAGTTTATTTTCCTGTTTCCATTGGTTTCTCTTAACGCATTCTTACATCTTTGTGTATCCCTATTCCTGGTTGATCTTGTTGGTATGATTTTGTTTTCTCTTTTCTAGCCTGGTACTTCCAGATTCCACGATCCAGTTTGGTCATCGGATTCAACAGGTTCTGTCCACGAGAATACGGGTACAATAGCCTACCATCCCGGCAATTGCCTGGAGTAGAAGTGTGAAACCACGAAAAAACAATTCCAGGATGGCTGAGGTAAAATTCGAACCCGCCTCTTTTCAGTTTTGCCTCACGAGGCTGAGTGTACCCCGTTCCAGCCCTCACACCAGAATTAAATTTCTTGGCAGAGCCGAATATCGATCCCGGGCCTCCGTGGTGACAGCCAAGAATGCTGGCCGCTACGCAACGAGGTGGACTATTGGTACAGCATTACGCATATATAACTAGCCCAAGTTGTAGGGCCTATATCTACGAGAATTGTCATCTTTCAGTACTCAAGAGAGACCTTACCAGTGCATTAATGGCGGGCTGTATGGGTCAATTAAAGTGGACTACGAGTTCGTGGAGAGTGCATGTGTCGATTCTAGTTTGTTAAATTTAATGATTGTTGATCATGCTGTATTTTAATGTACACGAGCGGTTTATGTACATCCAGTGGGGCTTTTTGTCCTATGTATGCAATCCTTAAATAATCAATACATCAATAAATAAATCAATTCAAATCGCCCGGCTGCGTAGCGCACAGGCAACGTTCTCGCCTGCTGTGTCCAAGGTTGCAGGATCGAATACTGGCGCAGTCAGTTAGCTTTTGAAAGTGCGCAGATGCGAGGGAACCATGTCAGTAGATTTACTGACATGTTAAAGATGGCCTTTGGGGCAACATTCCGACACCCCGGCGTCTCAAAAATTCGTAGTAGTTATGAGGAACGTAAAGCCAATAACATTATTATTATCTCTCGACTAAATCCTCCAATGCGGTGAGATGTAAGAAACACCCGTTACATAGAAATTAATTGCATCTCTTCCCCGATCCCGTAGAAACGGGAATATTAAGAGGCTCACGTAAGTGTATAAACAATTAATGTAATACTTCTTTCAGGTTAGGGTGTTAACATTTATTGCCAATCTAAATGGGAACAGTTGTGTTGACCGGCTGAAAAGCATTTCTGTTAATAGATTACTTACACAATATTGAAATTGGTTTCAAGCTATTTAATACTTAAGTTAAAAAGCATGTCGGCAATTATTCTGGAGTAGAAATGGAAACCCACGGAAAAACCACTTCTAGTACAGTACCTCTTTGCAGTTTTACCTCATGACGCTTACTGTACTCTGTTATAGAATGATTTTCAGTCGGTCAACAGGATTGCACCCAATTGAAATGGTTGTTTCGCTAAACCTAAAAAAAATTCCCTGTCGGCACGCCGGAAGGTGGAGGTAGATTTCACCGGGCAAAGAAATATATTTCGATTTCACTAAATTTGCCAATTGTTGTATACCTACCTCTCCTCTCCCTCACCCGTACATTTCCAAGAATGTTGAAATTCGATCGTTCATTGTCACACCAGTTTAGTTCATAAATGGAAGTTATGATAGTCAACTGACAACCGTTACAACAGAAAATGTCATTAATGTTGCTGACGTAATATGTATTTACATTTTTCTAAAATGTGGTTCTAATGATGTCATGCACCCTGCCACCAATGGAAACATTGCTCCAATTTTCAATAAGGTTATGCCTACTTTTAAATACCATGTGTTTCCCCAACACTATCTCGAGAGGCTACTACTTTTGCCACATCACTTCGGCCGTGGCAATATGAAAGCACGTTAGTAGTGTGTTTTGATGGGTTCTAATGCCTCCTCCTCCTCACCCTCCTCACAAGATGGCGGCGGCACGATATCTCTCGAACGCATGGTCGGATTTTGACGAATGAGGTGTCATTGAACTCGGGCTGATACCCCCTTTCCAATGAACAGCATATTTCCACCCCAAAATAAACCCTACCCCTACTAAGGGGTGAAATTGTATTTTTTTTTAGAAAATCTCTCTTTCCAAGTGCAACATGTGAGAGTTTGAATGCCAATATTGAATTAAACGTTGTTCTAGACCAGAGACATATATACGGTGGATAGCCACTATGAATTAACATACTTGTTTTTTGTTTTTTACGCATGCCCACTCATAGCTTTTGTAAGAGGGCGGGCTTTTTAAAAGATGGCGGCTGTAGTGTAACCAAACCTAACCCAACCTAACGGGTCCTTGTGGACAGGTCATTGTTGACGAGTCCTTTTTGACAGCTCCTTGTGGACGAGTCCTTGTTGACAGGTCCTTGTGGACGAGTCCTTGTGGACAAGTCCCTGTTGACAGGTCATTGTTGACAGGTCCTTGTGGACGAGTCATTGTTGACGGGTCCTTGTTGACGGGTCCCTGTGGACGGGTCCTTGTTGATGAGTCCCTTTGGACTGATCCCTTTGGACCGATCCCTTTGAGTAGTGGAGTACTAGGAGTTCTGCCCCACTTCAAAACCCCCCTTGCTCTACTACTAAGCCTCAGCCATGTTAAATATCTCTTGAACGCATGGTCCGATTTTGACAAATGAGGTATTGTTGGACTCGGGCTGACGTCCTCTTTGCTATGGACCACTCATTATATTTTTCAAAATTTTTTTGAAAATTTTTGTTTTCGAAAATAGGCGATAGTTTGAAAACCAAACAGGATAGAACGTTGTGCCATGGCTCAAACGAACAGTCTTTATGACCTTTATTTTTTGTAATAAAAAATTTTTATTTTTTATATTTTTTTGAAAACACTCGAATTTTGAAAATCCTATATTTTGGAAACTAGGAACTCTACAAAAAAAATTGTTTAACGTAAATCAATGGTCCCTACCCCCTCTACCCCCAAAATAAATTTCAAGTCTCTAGGATGAAAACCTGCAGTAGTGTGGTAGTGAGAGAGCTGTCTCACTTAGGAAGTTGTGAGCCCCTGCGACCTTGGAATGGAAGGAGCCATGCTAGGAGGGCGTGCTTGGATTCGTTTTTTTCGTCTCGTTGTGCTCTTTACGGGAATGTAGGTGTCGAAACGGTGAAAATTTGGAAACACGGTTTTTTTAGGGTAAAAACGTGATTTTAGACTTTTTGCTATATCTCACGAACCAATAACGCTAGAGGCGTGTTCGACAGGTCCAAGGACTCGGGGTGACGTCCTCTCTGCTATGGACCACTCGTTATAATTTTTAATAAAATTGGAAACTCGGTTTTGGGGTAAACACGTGTTTTTTGTGATTTTGTTGATATCTCACGAAGCAATAACGCTAGAGGCATGTACGATGGGTCCAAGGATTCGGGCAGACGTCCTCTTTGCTATGAACTACTCGTTGTAATTTTAAAAAATTTTGGAAACGCGATTTTGGGGTAAACACGTGTTTTTTGTGATTTTTGCCGATATCTCACGAACCAATAACGCTAGAGACGTGTACGAGGTGTCCTAGGACTCGGGCTAACGCCCCCTTTCAAATGTGGTAGATAGTTTTTTTTCCAAAAAGATAATTCACAAAGGGCCTAACGCCATACATGTTGAAAAAACGTTTTCTTTTTCTTTACCTGTTTATAATTTTCATGGAGCGTGGTGGTTGAGAGAGACGATACGGCTGGATGTGTGTGTTTCAACAAACCTGTCGCTGACCAAGGTGGCTGTGTTCAATAGATCAATTGATATTTCGACGAGTCGGTGTATGACAGAGCGAGGGTGCGTTTTCTGATATTTTACCTTTAACGTGTAAACGGTGATGAGAACTAGGTTCTATGTTGGTCGAAGCGAGTAGAGAAAATAAACTTGCCGACGAGCAGGAGGTGAATGTCATTTGAGCTTATTGGAAGGCTCCGATCTGACTTGACAACAGGTGACGCTTGAAGGTGAAATAATCTGACCATCGTGGTTGCAGGGGAGTGTGAAAGGCATGCACACACATGTGTGAAACCACAGGCACGCTAAACCAGTGACATCCTGTTTTGCTTCGTACGTGACAAAATGCAAGTTCATGTGAAATTTGATCTTCCACAGGTGTTCGCTTGGGTGTTATCCGTCCACGTGCGCGATAACTGTTAACAAGTCACATCCTGTTTTGCTTCGTACGTGACAAAATGCAAGTTCATGTGAAATTTGATTCGCCACAGGTGTTCGCCTGGGACGTTAGCTGTCCACGTGACCGATAACAGAATGTTCAAAGCGTGGGAAAAAATGATTATACATGCAACGTAGCATATATAAAGACATGTCGTTATCATTTCCACTCTCACTTGGGTGGACTACCTTTCAACACACTGCGTTGCATGAAACCCCTGGTCTTGTTTAACAGTTTTGGTGTTGGTGGAAAATACTTAACCTTGTTGTGGGGTAGGTATTTATTTATATATTTATTCATTTATACATTTATTGATTAATATATATATATATATATATTTACAAGCAATTATTTATTGATTAAGTAATTAATGATTTTATTTATTTGTTTGCAGATAACCGGCATACCTTACATGTCTGAGGGAGAAGAAACCATTGCACTTTTGAGCCCACTAAAAGGGAAGAGTAACAAGTCACTGCAAGTAAAGGTGAGATGATTTTTTTAAACTAACTTGTTTAATTTTTTTTGTTTTATGTTTTATTTTATGAAATGTATGTATTAACCTGAATTTAGGTATTTATAGCGGTTTATTTTATTTATTTTTAGAAACTTGGAAAGAATAGCCTTACCGCCGTAGCAGTCGCTGAAAAAAACCAGAAACGCACTAAAGCGAAACCACTGCCAAAGAGTGAACTGTTTAAAACTCAGGTAAGTCCAACTTAAAAATGCTATTCCATTTTACCACTACTGAAAACTCGTAGACAAAAAAAATTCATTACCTGTACATGACTGGGACAATGATTGCTTTCTTGATTAATGGCTATGTTGTTGTTGTTGACTGGGAAAAGTACAAGGCCATGTTGGATTTTCTAAAAATAAAATAATAAATTTAATTTACGGGTGGTTCCCTATGGACTCAACGAATATCCACAGGTTTGAACATGATAATGTGAACAAAATGACATGACATTCATTTTTGTTTATATATTGGTTAAAGGGAGGGTGGGGGAATGTAAATGACTGTAGCTTTATAAAAAAGAAAATAAGTACATGGGTTACTGTTAGTGCCAACATACAGTTTATTTTTAATGGTGTTTTGATATATTAATGCCAATTAACGTTAACGTTTTATTTACAAGTATTGATTGATTGATTGATTGATTGATTGAGTGATGGGTTATTTTGTTTGCTTTTAGGTGTCGTCATGTGCCATTAACGTAATGAACAGACAGTGAACAAGCATGCATTATGCTTTAAAGTACTCTGTGCAATGTTAATAACTTACAATAAGAAAACGTTTTATTATAACACATGGCGTTAGTACCAAATACAACAAGTGAGCAAGTTGGTTTACCACGTGGGTTAAATTTAAAATCAGAACATGATCGATGGTTAACATTTGAATCCTGGCCTGTAGGCTTTTTGTCGACGCATGAACTTGCAAAAGCAGGTTTTTTTTACTTGAACCGAGAAGATGTGGTGCGCTGTGTGTTTTGTCGTATTGAACTTTCACACTGGGAAGAAGGGGATGATCCCTTTAGAGACCATTTGCGATGGTCTCCTCACTGTCCTTACATGCTTGGAAAGCAAGTGGGTAACCTACCCGTGCATTCATTTTACCGAACCACAAGGCCTTTGGCCGCTACTTACGTTGCTGAATCACAAATAAATAATAATAATGATGTATTACCAGCCAACGGTAGTGTCGATATATGTGGTTCATATGCCATAGACAGTGTTGAATTGGCGTGTGCTTTTGAAAAATTGGGAGTTTGCAAGACTAAAGCACTAGCACACCCAGAGTACAGCTCTGTTGAAAAACGTTTCGAATCTTATAAAAATGTTTGGCCATTAATATTAAAACACCTTACCAAACAGCTAAGTGAAGCTGGATTTTTTTATACTGGTGAAGGGGATAAAACAATATGTTTTTATTGTGGATTTGCGTTAAAGGATTGGCAAATGACTGATGACCCTTTTGTGCAACACGCTCGTTGGTTACCAAACTGTAAATACATGGTGTTGCTTAAAGGTCAGGAATTTGTGAACACTATTCGTAAAGAAAAAGTGATTGCAGCACAAGACATAAAAGTGCCTTTAGAGTTAGAGCACGCGGAGCAAATACATAAGGCTGAAAGAAAAGACTTGTGTTACGAACAGATACAAAAGTGTGACCAACAATTATGTAAAATTTGTTATCAAGATGAACTAGGTGTTGTATTTTTACCCTGTGGACACATGATAGCCTGTGTCAAGTGTGCATTAGAACTTAACACTTGTGCTATATGCAGAAAAGTAGTATCTGCTACAGTTAGGGCATTTCTTGCATAACTAGTATAATTTATTCGCCATGCATCGTGCAAAATCCCTAATTGCACAATATTATTAAAGCTGTTTTAGAGTGTAATAGATATGCTTTTGTTTTGTTTATAGACTACTACAATGAATGTTTTGAATGCTGTGGGACAATCATGTGGCTTAGAGACAAAGAAGCTCAGCGAATTGCCAACGCATATTCCATTCCGCATTATCAAGATTCGGAAATTGAAAACAGCATATGGTGATCGTGTACTTTGTGTATGTGAAAACTTTGAGACATTTCTGCCTATACGGTTTAATGATATGTCGGAGAGTGTTTTTGATGAAGTCAATAATGCTGTGCAACCTGTACACTTAATTTATGAAGGTTTTAAAAACAATAGGTGCATGGTTCGTTTTAATTAAATAAATAAATAATGTGAAATAATAATGGAAAATATAAGTAATGACAATATACTGAAAAAGAAAGAAAATATGTGTATAGAATAGTAATATTTTAGTGTTTAGTGTTGTCTTTAAAAATATTATGATGAAACCAAAAAAAATGTATATAAAGTTTGTAAATAAATGCAAAATGATGTTACAATGCTGTTTTATTTTATACAAAGTTAATATATTTAACATTGCAGAGTATACATGTTTATGACAATAAATGCACACTGAATACAAGCCTTTCTCACTTTACAATAGTCTGTTATAGTTTTAAACACAAGGCTTGTTGTAGATCATTTTCTAGCAATGTCCATTCAATGTTGTTTTCGAAAAGTGGGGAAGTCACAATGGTTGTATTGACATAAAAACCTTATGGTTATTACTATTTAGTCACTTTGATCCCATTGCATATCAAGAGCAGATGACCTAGTTGTTCCACTCTTTAAAACGACAACAACAACACTACCTCTTGCATAGTTTGTGATGTTGATGGCTCTTGCGACGTGGAAGATGGATTAAAAATAACTTTGAGAACAGGGGTTAAACGTTGATCATTAAACAATGCACTATTTTGAGTAGCAATATAGTTTTCTTGATTTTTTGTCGACGGCAACTGTGTTTCATGCGGTACACTACATTGATGTTCACTGACACTTAAAACCTCACTATTTTTACTTTTTAGGTCACCACGACAATGTTTGGAACGTTGCTTTGAACAACGCCAAATAACAGTTCCATTTTTATTGGTTCGTTTCACAATATATGAATATCCTTTATAGTATGCGTAAGGCTTACCATACCTAGTCACTGATACTTCCATATCAACTGTCAAGCATAGACTAAGCTCTAGTAAAGTCAACTTGGTAATAAGAATACTAGTTTAATGTGAGAGCAAATATGGATCCAAAGACTTCAGGTAAAAGTGAAAGCAAATAAGCAAATATTAGAAACAAGAGTTGGGGTGAAAGTGGTCGCAAAGTGGTAGACCCATTACACAATAATTTCAGCACGACGAAGCTCTTGTTCAATTTCTTTGATTTCCCAATCGTGACCAGTATGGCCAGCTTGACGTGAGGCATGCAACAACTGTAGCCGCTGGACGAGCTTATTGGGATTGTGCCAGTATACAAATTTAACAAATGGATTTTTAGGTGTAAACAAAGCATTACCATTATCATGATCATTATCATCATCATCATCATTATCATCATCATGATCACCATTATCATCATGACCATCATCACTGTTACTATATAGTCCTTTTTGATCCTCTTGCAATACCACTTTATTTATAGTCTGAGTTGATTTTGATAGTGTTGAAGGTTTCTTGGACGTTGACAACTGTCCTAACATGACGTTTTGAGGACATGATAAGTCCTTTTGAACAAACACTGCACTATTTTTAGCCGCAATATCGTTTTCTTGAACTTGCTTTTTAGCATTTTGATAATTGTTTGTAAACAGTAAGCGTGGTTCGTTTCGAGCACTACATTGATGAACACTCACACTTAAAACCTTTCCATTTTTACTTTTCAGATTGCCTCGACATTTTGTTGACCTCTCTTTTGAGCATCGCCAGAATATTATTCCATTCACATTCTGGCGATTATAGTTATAGGAGTAGCCTTGATAGAGTGCACGTAGCCTACCTTTGTTGGTTGTAATAAGTTCCATAGTAGTAACTGACCTGTCAGTACGATGTTCACACTACAAAGGTTACAACTGTTTTGCTGATGGAGTGACCTACCATAAGCTTATATATTGGCTTATGTGTTGGCTTTTCGTGTTGGCTTTTCGTGTTGGCTTTTGTGTTGGCTTTTGTGTTGGCTTTTCGTGTTGGCTTTTCGTGTTGGCTTTTCGTGTTGGCTTTTCGTGTTGGCTTTTCGTGTTGGCTTTTGTGTTGGCTTTTTGTGTTGGCTTTTCGTGTTGGCTTTTTGTGTTGGCTTTTTGTGTTGGCTTTTTGTGTTGGCTTTTCGTGTTGGCTTTTCGTGTTGGCTTTTTGTGTTGGCTTTTTGTGTTGGCTTTTCGTGTTGGCTTTTGTGTTGGCTTTTTGTGTTGGCTTTTCGTGTTGGCTTTTCGTGTTGGCTTTTTGTGTTGGCTTTTCGTGTTGGCTTTTTGTGTTGGCTTTTCGTGTTGGCTTTTCGTGTTGGCTTTTTTTTGTATTGGCCTTTCGTGTTGGCTTTTTGTATTGGCTTTTCGTGTTGGCTTTTTGTGTTGGCTTGAGTACTGGCTTTTGTATTGGCTTATTTGACAAGTTATTTGTGTCAATGTATTTAGTGGATTTTTTTCTTGGTGTTGGAAAGTAGTTGAAAGAGAGGGAATATTTAATGATGATGATGATAATTGTTGTTTTAAGGGGCCTAACATATAGGCTATCGGCCCCTGATGGTTTGGGTGATCGTGAAGATGAAAAATGAAAAGCGAACTTAAAACTAAAACTAACTACTAACCTACATACTAGAAGAAGAAATGGAAAAATAAAGGAGAATAAGGCAAATAAAAGGACAGAAGGAAAAGAAATGCCCTCAACCCTCGGAGAAGGCGGATCGAGGGACTTGGAAGGAAGGAGGGCCATGAAAGGCAGATAGGAAAGTGAAAGAGGAGAGGGTCCGCCCCAAAGGTAAGGGACAAAAGAGGAAAACGGACCCAGCTCAGGAATCCCTCGGGGTCGCCAACTCCCGAACTCACCAGCCGTGAGCCCCTGAGGGTGTAGCATTAACTAGGGTGCACCAGAAGTGGTGGGGCTACATACACCCTGCCTCCTTAAGGGCCTAGAGCACAAGGCAGGAGGTAAAAGGAAGAGAAAAAGAAGGCTGACCCCTCGCAGAAGGAGGGTATCAGAAAAGATGAGACAAGGGCCAATTAAGGCGGGAAAGGAAGAGACTCTCTAGGCCTCGGATACCCTAATACCGTCGGGGTCAGAAGAGAACAAGAGTTGACCAAGGGAGGTCGACAGGAAAGAAGACAGAGAGGAGCCCGGCACAAGTAAGTGGAAACAATGCCGGACTCAGCTGGGGCCCCGTGGTCGCCAACCCACGCCCACAAGATGTGAGCCCCTGGGGGAGGGAATATTTAAAAGACTTAACCTCAGCTCACTAACCTAACCTAACCTAACCTTTCAACTCTCAGATGTTAATTAAATTCTGTGCATAGTCGAGTTGGAGCCCAAGACCTCAGGGGTAAAAAAACAATTATTTTTTTGACGACTTATTTTGGTAACTTATTTTAATGGCTAACCTAACTTTACCTAACCTAACCTAACCTCAGCGCACTTTGGATATTACTAGTAAGTGTTCATATCCTCTGCTAGGTAGCATGCTAGTAGTACAGGTAGTGCTCATATTTACCGCTAGATAGCGGAAACATACTTTGCATGTTGCATGTGACACTTGTGAAGTTTAACCACATGCAAGACGTGCTTGTATAAGTTCTCTATTTAAACTCAATATACAATAAACCACTAAATGTTCAGAACTAACATGTATAGCCATGTTTAGGGTATATAGGAGACCCTTAGCAAGAAAGGCTGTCTAACCCACGAGTGTACAGCCTTGTCATACACAGTAAGCACCTGTTGGCAGAAAACAACAACAACAACAACAATTTGAGAAAGCCAACAGGTGCTTACTGTGTATGACAAGGCTGTACACTCGTGGGTTAGACAGCCTTTCTTGCTAAGGGTCTCCTATATACCCTAAACATGGCTATACATGTTAGTTCTGAACATTTAGTGGTTAATTGTATATTGAGTTTAAATAGAGAACTTATACAAGCACGTCTTGCATGTGGTTAAACTTCACAAGTGTCACATGCAACATGCAAAGTATGTTTCCGCTATCTAGCGGTAAATATGAGCACTACCTGTACTACTAGCATGCTACCTAGCAGAGGATATGAACACTTACTAGTAATATCCAAAGTGCGCTGAGGTTAGGTTAGGTTAGGTAAAGTTAGGTTAGCCATTAAAATAAGTTACCAAAATAAGTCGTCAAAAAAATAATTGTTTTTTTACCCCTGAGGTCTTGGGCTCCAACTCGACTATGCACAGAATTTAATTAACATCTGAGAGTTGAAAGGTTAGGTTAGGTTAGGTTAGTGAGCTGAGGTTAAGTCTTTTAAATATTCCCTCCCCCAGGGGCTCACATCTTGTGGGCGTGGGTTGGCGACCACGGGGCCCCAGCTGAGTCCGGCATTGTTTCCACTTACTTGTGCCGGGCTCCTCTCTGTCTTCTTTCCTGTCGACCTCCCTTGGTCAACTCTTGTTCTCTTCTGACCCCGACGGTATTAGGGTATCCGAGGCCTAGGGAGTCTCTTCCTTTCCCGCCTTAATTGGCCCTTGTCTCATCTTTTCTGATACCCTCCTTCTGCGAGGGGTCAGCCTTCTTTTTCTCTTCCTTTTACCTCCTGCCTTGTGCTCTAGGCCCTTAAGGAGGCAGGGTGTATGTAGCCCCACCACTTCTGGTGCACCCTAGTTAATGCTACACCCTCAGGGGCTCACGGCTGGTGAGTTCGGGAGTTGGCGACCCCGAGGGATTCCTGAGCTGGGTCCGTTTTCCTCTTTTGTCCCTTACCTTTGGGGCGGACCCTCTCCTCTTTCACTTTCCTATCTGCCTTTCATGGCCCTCCTTCCTTCCAAGTCCCTCGATCCGCCTTCTCCGAGGGTTGAGGGCATTTCTTTTCCTTCTGTCCTTTTATTTGCCTTATTCTCCTTTATTTTTCCATTTCTTCTTCTAGTATGTAGGTTAGTAGTTAGTTTTAGTTTTAAGTTCGCTTTTCATTTTTCATCTTCACGATCACCCAAACCATCAGGGGCCGATAGCCTATATGTTAGGCCCCTTAAAACAACAATTATCATCATCATCATTAAATATTCCCTCTCTTTCAACTACTTTCCAACACCAAGAAAAAAATCCACTAAATACATTGACACAAATAACTTGTCAAATAAGCCAATACAAAAGCCAGTACTCAAGCCAACACAAAAAGCCAACACGAAAAGCCAATACAAAAAGCCAACACGAAAGGCCAATACAAAAAAAAGCCAACACGAAAAGCCAACACGAAAAGCCAACACAAAAAGCCAACACGAAAAGCCAACACAAAAAGCCAACACGAAAAGCCAACACGAAAAGCCAACACAAAAAGCCAACACAAAAGCCAACACGAAAAGCCAACACAAAAAGCCAACACAAAAAGCCAACACGAAAAGCCAACACGAAAAGCCAACACAAAAAGCCAACACAAAAAGCCAACACAAAAAGCCAACACGAAAAGCCAACACAAAAAGCCAACACAAAAGCCAACACGAAAAGCCAACACGAAAAGCCAACACGAAAAGCCAACACGAAAAGCCAACACGAAAAGCCAACACAAAAGCCAACACAAAAGCCAACACGAAAAGCCAACACGAAAAGCCAACACATAAGCCAATATATAAGCTTATGGTAGGTCACTCCATCAGCAAAACAGTTGTAACCTTTGTAGTGTGAACATCGTACTGACAGGTCAGTTACTACTATGGAACTTATTACAACCAACAAAGGTAGGCTACGTGCACTCTATCAAGGCTACTCCTATAACTATAATCGCCAGAATGTGAATGGAATAATATTCTGGCGATGCTCAAAAGAGAGGTCAACAAAATGTCGAGGCAATCTGAAAAGTAAAAATGGAAAGGTTTTAAGTGTGAGTGTTCATCAATGTAGTGCTCGAAACGAACCACGCTTACTGTTTACAAACAATTATCAAAATGCTAAAAAGCAAGTTCAAGAAAACGATATTGCGGCTAAAAATAGTGCAGTGTTTGTTCAAAAGGACTTATCATGTCCTCAAAACGTCATGTTAGGACAGTTGTCAACGTCCAAGAAACCTTCAACACTATCAAAATCAACTCAGACTATAAATAAAGTGGTATTGCAAGAGGATCAAAAAGGACTATATAGTAACAGTGATGATGGTCATGATGATAATGGTGATCATGATGATGATAATGATGATGATGATGATAATGATCATGATAATGGTAATGCTTTGTTTACACCTAAAAATCCATTTGTTAAATTTGTATACTGGCACAATCCCAATAAGCTCGTCCAGCGGCTACAGTTGTTGCATGCCTCACGTCAAGCTGGCCATACTGGTCACGATTGGGAAATCAAAGAAATTGAACAAGAGCTTCGTCGTGCTGAAATTATTGTGTAATGGGTCTACCACTTTGCGACCACTTTCACCCCAACTCTTGTTTCTAATATTTGCTTATTTGCTTTCACTTTTACCTGAAGTCTTTGGATCCATATTTGCTCTCACATTAAACTAGTATTCTTATTACCAAGTTGACTTTACTAGAGCTTAGTCTATGCTTGACAGTTGATATGGAAGTATCAGTGACTAGGTATGGTAAGCCTTACGCATACTATAAAGGATATTCATATATTGTGAAACGAACCAATAAAAATGGAACTGTTATTTGGCGTTGTTCAAAGCAACGTTCCAAACATTGTCGTGGTGACCTAAAAAGTAAAAATAGTGAGGTTTTAAGTGTCAGTGAACATCAATGTAGTGTACCGCATGAAACACAGTTGCCGTCGACAAAAAATCAAGAAAACTATATTGCTACTCAAAATAGTGCATTGTTTAATGATCAACGTTTAACCCCTGTTCTCAAAGTTATTTTTAATCCATCTTCCACGTCGCAAGAGCCATCAACATCACAAACTATGCAAGAGGTAGTGTTGTTGTTGTCGTTTTAAAGAGTGGAACAACTAGGTCATCTGCTCTTGATATGCAATGGGATCAAAGTGACTAAATAGTAATAACCATAAGGTTTTTATGTCAATACAACCATTGTGACTTCCCCACTTTTCGAAAACAACATTGAATGGACATTGCTAGAAAATGATCTACAACAAGCCTTGTGTTTAAAACTATAACAGACTATTGTAAAGTGAGAAAGGCTTGTATTCAGTGTGCATTTATTGTCATAAACATGTATACTCTGCAATGTTAAATATATTAACTTTGTATAAAATAAAACAGCATTGTAACATCATTTTGCATTTATTTACAAACTTTATATACATTTTTTTTGGTTTCATCATAATATTTTTAAAGACAACACTAAACACTAAAATATTACTATTCTATACACATATTTTCTTTCTTTTTCAGTATATTGTCATTACTTATATTTTCCATTATTATTTCACATTATTTATTTATTTAATTAAAACGAACCATGCACCTATTGTTTTTAAAACCTTCATAAATTAAGTGTACAGGTTGCACAGCATTATTGACTTCATCAAAAACACTCTCCGACATATCATTAAACCGTATAGGCAGAAATGTCTCAAAGTTTTCACATACACAAAGTACACGATCACCATATGCTGTTTTCAATTTCCGAATCTTGATAATGCGGAATGGAATATGCGTTGGCAATTCGCTGAGCTTCTTTGTCTCTAAGCCACATGATTGTCCCACAGCATTCAAAACATTCATTGTAGTAGTCTATAAACAAAACAAAAGCATATCTATTACACTCTAAAACAGCTTTAATAATATTGTGCAATTAGGGATTTTGCACGATGCATGGCGAATAAATTATACTAGTTATGCAAGAAATGCCCTAACTGTAGCAGATACTACTTTTCTGCATATAGCACAAGTGTTAAGTTCTAATGCACACTTGACACAGGCTATCATGTGTCCACAGGGTAAAAATACAACACCTAGTTCATCTTGATAACAAATTTTACATAATTGTTGGTCACACTTTTGTATCTGTTCGTAACACAAGTCTTTTCTTTCAGCCTTATGTATTTGCTCCGCGTGCTCTAACTCTAAAGGCACTTTTATGTCTTGTGCTGCAATCACTTTTTCTTTACGAATAGTGTTCACAAATTCCTGACCTTTAAGCAACACCATGTATTTACAGTTTGGTAACCAACGAGCGTGTTGCACAAAAGGGTCATCAGTCATTTGCCAATCCTTTAACGCAAATCCACAATAAAAACATATTGTTTTATCCCCTTCACCAGTATAAAAAAATCCAGCTTCACTTAGCTGTTTGGTAAGGTGTTTTAATATTAATGGCCAAACATTTTTATAAGATTCGAAACGTTTTTCAACAGAGCTGTACTCTGGGTGTGCTAGTGCTTTAGTCTTGCAAACTCCCAATTTTTCAAAAGCACACGCCAATTCAACACTGTCTATGGCATATGAACCACATATATCGACACTACCGTTGGCTGGTAATACATCATTATTATTATTTATTTGTGATTCAGCAACGTAAGTAGCGGCCAAAGGCCTTGTGGTTCGGTAAAATGAATGCACGGGTAGGTTACCCACTTGCTTTCCAAGCATGTAAGGACAGTGAGGAGACCATCGCAAATGGTCTCTAAAGGGATCATCCCCTTCTTCCCAGTGTGAAAGTTCAATACGACAAAACACACAGCGCACCACATCTTCTCGGTTCAAGTAAAAAAAACCTGCTTTTGCAAGTTCATGCGTCGACAAAAAGCCTACAGGCCAGGATTCAAATGTTAACCATCGATCATGTTCTGATTTTAAATTTAACCCACGTGGTAAACCAACTTGCTCACTTGTTGTATTTGGTACTAACGCCATGTGTTATAATAAAACGTTTTCTTATTGTAAGTTATTAACATTGCACAGAGTACTTTAAAGCATAATGCATGCTTGTTCACTGTCTGTTCATTACGTTAATGGCACATGACGACACCTAAAAGCAAACAAAATAACCCATCACTCAATCAATCAATCAATCAATCAATCAATACTTGTAAATAAAACGTTAACGTTAATTGGCATTAATATATCAAAACACCATTAAAAATAAACTGTATGTTGGCACTAACAGTAACCCATGTACTTATTTTCTTTTTTATAAAGCTACAGTCATTTACATTCCCCCACCCTCCCTTTAACCAATATATAAACAAAAATGAATGTCATGTCATTTTGTTCACATTATCATGTTCAAACCTGTGGATATTCGTTGAGTCCATAGGGAACCACCCGTAAATTAAATTTATTATTTTATTTTTAGAAAATCCAACATGGCCTTGTACTTTTCCCAGTCAACAACAACAACATAGCCATTAATCAAGAAAGCAATCATTGTCCCAGTCATGTACAGGTAATGAATTTTTTTTGTCTACGAGTTTTCAGTAGTGGTAAAATGGAATAGCATTTTTAAGTTGGACTTACCTGAGTTTTAAACAGTTCACTCTTTGGCAGTGGTTTCGCTTTAGTGCGTTTCTGGTTTTTTTCAGCGACTGCTACGGCGGTAAGGCTATTCTTTCCAAGTTTCTAAAAATAAATAAAATAAACCGCTATAAATACCTAAATTCAGGTTAATACATACATTTCATAAAATAAAACATAAAACAAAAAAAATTAAACAAGTTAGTTTAAAAAAATCATCTCACCTTTACTTGCAGTGACTTGTTACTCTTCCCTTTTAGTGGGCTCAAAAGTGCAATGGTTTCTTCTCCCTCAGACATGTAAGGTATGCCGGTTATCTGCAAACAAATAAATAAAATCATTAATTACTTAATCAATAAATAATTGCTTGTAAATATATATATATATATATATTAATCAATAAATGTATAAATGAATAAATATATAAATAAATACCTACCCCACAACAAGGTTAAGTATTTTCCACCAACACCAAAACTGTTAAACAAGACCAGGGGTTTCATGCAACGCAGTGTGTTGAAAGGTAGTCCACCCAAGTGAGAGTGGAAATGATAACGACATGTCTTTATATATGCTACGTTGCATGTATAATCATTTTTTCCCACGCTTTGAACATTCTGTTATCGGTCACGTGGACAGCTAACGTCCCAGGCGAACACCTGTGGCGAATCAAATTTCACATGAACTTGCATTTTGTCACGTACGAAGCAAAACAGGATGTGACTTGTTAACAGTTATCGCGCACGTGGACGGATAACACCCAAGCGAACACCTGTGGAAGATCAAATTTCACATGAACTTGCATTTTGTCACGTACGAAGCAAAACAGGATGTCACTGGTTTAGCGTGCCTGTGGTTTCACACATGTGTGTGCATGCCTTTCACACTCCCCTGCAACCACGATGGTCAGATTATTTCACCTTCAAGCGTCACCTGTTGTCAAGTCAGATCGGAGCCTTCCAATAAGCTCAAATGACATTCACCTCCTGCTCGTCGGCAAGTTTATTTTCTCTACTCGCTTCGACCAACATAGAACCTAGTTCTCATCACCGTTTACACGTTAAAGGTAAAATATCAGAAAACGCACCCTCGCTCTGTCATACACCGACTCGTCGAAATATCAATTGATCTATTGAACACAGCCACCTTGGTCAGCGACAGGTTTGTTGAAACACACACATCCAGCCGTATCGTCTCTCTCAACCACCACGCTCCATGAAAATTATAAACAGGTAAAGAAAAAGAAAACGTTTTTTCAACATGTATGGCGTTAGGCCCTTTGTGAATTATCTTTTTGGAAAAAAAACTATCTACCACATTTGAAAGGGGGCGTTAGCCCGAGTCCTAGGACACCTCGTACACGTCTCTAGCGTTATTGGTTCGTGAGATATCGGCAAAAATCACAAAAAACACGTGTTTACCCCAAAATCGCGTTTCCAAAATTTTTTAAAATTACAACGAGTAGTTCATAGCAAAGAGGACGTCTGCCCGAATCCTTGGACCCATCGTACATGCCTCTAGCGTTATTGCTTCGTGAGATATCAACAAAATCACAAAAAACACGTGTTTACCCCAAAACCGAGTTTCCAATTTTATTAAAAATTATAACGAGTGGTCCATAGCAGAGAGGACGTCACCCCGAGTCCTTGGACCTGTCGAACACGCCTCTAGCGTTATTGGTTCGTGAGATATAGCAAAAAGTCTAAAATCACGTTTTTACCCTAAAAAAACCGTGTTTCCAAATTTTCACCGTTTCGACACCTACATTCCCGTAAAGAGCACAACGAGACGAAAAAAACGAATCCAAGCACGCCCTCCTAGCATGGCTCCTTCCATTCCAAGGTCGCAGGGGCTCACAACTTCCTAAGTGAGACAGCTCTCTCACTACCACACTACTGCAGGTTTTCATCCTAGAGACTTGAAATTTATTTTGGGGGTAGAGGGGGTAGGGACCATTGATTTACGTTAAACAATTTTTTTTGTAGAGTTCCTAGTTTCCAAAATATAGGATTTTCAAAATTCGAGTGTTTTCAAAAAAATATAAAAAATAAAAATTTTTTATTACAAAAAATAAAGGTCATAAAGACTGTTCGTTTGAGCCATGGCACAACGTTCTATCCTGTTTGGTTTTCAAACTATCGCCTATTTTCGAAAACAAAAATTTTCAAAAAAATTTTGAAAAATATAATGAGTGGTCCATAGCAAAGAGGACGTCAGCCCGAGTCCAACAATACCTCATTTGTCAAAATCGGACCATGCGTTCAAGAGATATTTAACATGGCTGAGGCTTAGTAGTAGAGCAAGGGGGGTTTTGAAGTGGGGCAGAACTCCTAGTACTCCACTACTCCTTTGGACTGGTTCCCACCGACTAGCTCATGCATTTATTTAAACTATGTCAAAGGGCCTAACTACATTTTGCGTGTAAAGCAGTGTGTTGAACTGACGTTGTTCACCAACCCCCACTACTATAATGTGATAACGATATGAAAGGAAAGTGACGAAATACATGTGAACATACAAGGGATCTAACTTGGTGGATGGATGTGTTCTAACAAGTCATTTGTAGTTGAAAGAGAATAATATATGTTCTTAAGATGATAAAACTGTGGAGATGGTACGTGCAGTAAGACGTCTTGTGATTTCCTGTGTCATATTACAGACATGGCAGAGAGCGCGCAGATCCGTTGCTATGACTAACGCTGCAGTAATTTGAAACTGCAAGTGTTCATGAAGACAATGGGTGATGATCATGCAAAGTTAATTGGGAAAGGAATTGCAATGATCTGCAAAAAACTGCTGACACGAGCGATGAGAGTTTATATAAGAGAGGTGTCATATACTTCCCTACTGTCAGTCTTTATTACTCGCTTTGATTGAACAGTGCTCTATTACTGCTCAAGAGTTGTAAAAAAAGCCTTTTTGGTAGAAAATAATTAAATTAATTTGCAAGGTAAGTACTTATTATTAATGGATTGTAGTCTTTTATTACTAATTGATGTTGAAGTTATTGATTTGAATGTATTTATCGATTGATTGACTGATTGATTGATTGATTTGTTTACAGATAATTGGGTACCTGTAGGTTACCAGATTCCTACAATCTATTCATTCAGTGGCAGCAGTTGATAAATTATAAAAAGGTAAGTGACCCTCTAATAACTTTTAAACAGTTAGAGTAATATTTTCCAATGTTCACCACTACATGTCAGTGTAAATGGTATATTTTATAGTCAAAAGTTGGAACTACTTGACCATGGTGTGTAAAGCTAATTTTGTAGGTTAGATTTTGATTACCGCTCTATTACGTCTGAATGTTCATTGCACGGTGTCAGTGACAGAGGGAATATTTAAAGACTTAACCTCAGTTCACCTAACATAATCTAACTTTACCTAACTTAACCTTGTCACGTGACATGTTTTACAAGTTTAAACTTGTTTTAAGACTGGCTACGACGTCACACTTAGCTCACTTAACTGGCGATCACTGGTTTCTATCACGTGACATGTTCTACAAGTTTAGACTTGTTTTAAGACTGGCTATGACGTCAAACTTAGCTCATTTAACTGGTGATCACTGGTTTCTACCACTCTATCAAGTTCCAATGTTCACCGCTAGGTGTCAGTAACAGTGGTATATAGCAATCCCCAGTTAGAACTACATGAAGTTAGACTTGCTTGGAATTCACAGATGATCGATTTAAATACCCTGCTGTAACCATCGACTAGAATGTAATTAAACTATTTATATTGTACTTTGTTTTATCATTTATTAACATTTATGATTTCTTTCTTTTATAGGTAATTTCGAAAGTGATCATCATGTTCAAGTGTGGTGACTGTAAGAAACAGTTCTCAAGACCTGACAACCTTCAACGACATGAAAATGCTAAACATGACATTACAATGTTTGTGTGCAGTCATTGTGCTACCACATTTAACAGACAAGATAATCTTGCACGTCATGTAAATTTAATGCATGTCAGTTCAGCACCATTTTCGTGTTCAGTTTGTGAACTTGGTGTTTCTGCTGTAAAGCGATATCAATCCCACATGGTTGAAGTGCATGGTGAACAACAAGAATTAAAAACTGTAAAACCAACAACTAGCACGGAACCTTTAAAAGAATGTGATGCTCAAAAGCGTAAACGTTCTCAAGATTGTGAAAATAGTTGTGCAACAAAAAGGAAGAAGAATGGTGAACCTTCGATAACACATTGTGATGTTTGTAATATTGATATACCTTCTTCAATCATTCATGGACATTTACGCAGTATTCAACATAAAAATAACGCTTGCCATGAAAGAAATTCTGGAAATATTCAACAAATTGGTAGTGCATTTAAAAGTCGAATTGCTAGTTATAGACTTTATAGTAAAGAAAAAACTCAAAGTATTGAATCATTTTTAAAAAATGTTCAACCTACCGTGTTTGGCTTGGTAGGTAATGTTTTATTAGAGCATAAAACAATTAAAATGAATTTTGAACTTTTTGGACTCTATGTAAAAATTGGGAGCGAAGGTGAAATTGCGGATATCAAATCCTTTAATACAAAAAACATAATTGTTAGCGAATCAACTAATATTAGTGATATATACCAAAATATTTCAAGTGCTATCATTGTGAAGAGTGAAGAGTTCCAGGAAACAGAGTCATGCTGGGCGTTGGTTGAAGTACTTTATTTAGAAACCAACATGAATAAATATAACCCCCTTCGAGCATCATCATACATTGATTTGCCAGGATGGATCAAACGAAAAAAAGCTGTTGTGAACGTTTTGAATAATGATGACGCATGTTTTGCGTGGGCTGTAACTTCAGCTCTCCATCCAGCAGTGAGGGACACGATGAGAACATCATCCTATCCTCACTATTCTTCAGTGTTAGATTTAAAAGAAATAGAATTTCCTATGGCGATAAAAGACATTCAACGTTTTGAAGAGCTGAACAATATAAGTATTAATGTTTATGGAATTGAAAATAAGAGAATAGTAGGTCCTCTATAATATACTCAGGAAAAAAGAATGCACATGTAAATTTACTATACATAACCGAAGGTGAAAATGCTCACTATTGCTGGATAAAACATTTCAGTAGACTTGTTGGCAGTCAACCATCAAAAGGTGAATCTACGAAGTGGTTGTGTGTTGGCTGTTTGCTACATTTCAGAAAAGAGGATCAACTAACTCAACATCAAAAATGGGGGTGTAATCATGTGTGTACGGTATTACCGACTCCTAAAAATAACACTCTAAAATTTAAGGATTATGAGAAACAGCTTCGAGTACCATTTGTTATATATATTGACTTCGAGGCTTTGCTAAAACCATTTAATACATGTTCATCGAATCCAGCCCAACCTTTTACCAACACTACTCACATTCATGAACCTTTTAGATTTGCATATTATATTAAATGTAGTTATGATGACTCTTTAAATAAGTTTGAGCTCTATAGAGGACCTGATGCACCTAAAGTTTTTATGGAAAGGCTTGAGAAAGATGCCATCCGTATATCCTCTATTTTAAATACGATCATTCCATTGGAGCCACTAACTTCATCAGAGCAAATGAATTTTGAAACTGAAACTTATTGTTTTATATGTGGTGAATGTTTATATACAGACACGGTTCGCGATCATGACCATTTAACAGGAAAATATCGTGGTGCTGCTCATCAAGAATGTAATTTAAATTATAGAGCAAGTAAATTCATTTCGGTCATTCTACATAACGGTAGCAAATACGATAACCACTTTATCGTTAAAGAATTTGGAGCTTCAGATGTGAAAATTGATGTGATTGCAAATAATAAGGAACAATACATATCGTTCACAAAATACATCAAAACTAGCAATAAAAAAAACATTATAATAACACCAGCACATTCATCCTTAAATTTCCCAAGAACCTTTTTGTTTACTAGAGGTAAATGGTAAATATTATCCTCGGGGTAGTCACTTGTATCAAACCTATTTAGCTCAGTTTTGATATCCTCATAAACATCATCAGTTTTAAACTTTTAAATAAAAGAATCTGCGTCTGTGTAGAGTAATTTAGCATTATCAAGATAGTTTTTCTTTACATAATCATAGTGAAATTCATACATATGTGTTTTTAACAATTCCAGAATGGTGCAACCCACATATATGGGTTTGTTGTAAGTTACTTTAAGACGATTCATTTGTATTACAACTAAATCCTCATGAATAATTGAACAGCTATGAAAGTTAGGCTTGCTTATTAAGTTGCTCGCACCATACCTTTTACCATCATTCTCCCACTTTGTTATCAGCTTTACATCAACTCGTTTATCAACATTCTCCATAGTCTTTCCAAAAACACTATTATTCATGAGTTTATAAAAACCTTTTTAAACACACTTTTGTTGACTGTGTTCTTAAATTATTGTTTAGATCAATATACGGTTTGAGCCATGCTGACTGATGAAATTGCAATACGCGATGAATTTTAGTTAATTTCAATCCATGCTGTAGACACTGTTTCAAGTTTTGATAATGTATTACATATTTACATTTATCATTTACATTAGCAAATTAACATTTTTCTTCGTGATATGATGTATGGAGATTTCATATTCTCAGGACAAAATGGTAAATCATTATGATCACCATGTAACTCTTTAGGGTACTCAAGATTTACCTCTAAAATATATCCTTTATCATCGTTATCATTAAGAGTGTCAACATGTAAGACATCAATTTTAGGTTGTGTCAGCCAGCGATAATCTTTCAGTGGTAGATATTGACTCATAGCCCAACCATAATGGTTATTTGCATCGAGGTAGACAATATAGTTTGACTCTTCACAAGGGTTGTAGCTAGGCATGTATTTATTATTTGCTTTAGAGTACCGTCCACTACATTGGCTTAATCCACCTCGAATTGATGATTTTATAAAATTGATCATGTCTATATTAATTCTAAATTTACTTTCGTTTTTTTTCAACATTGAACTGAAACTTAACCCAGGAGCAGTGAAATACTGACAAGGATCAAGGTCATAAGTTTTCATACAAACATTTCGAAAATTTTCAAAAACATCTGCTAATAATAACACATCTGTCTTCAACTATATGTCTGAAAATTCTCCTAAAGTTTGAATGTCAAACTGTGTCCATACACGATGTTCATGTAAATATTCATGATCACTGATATAACTTGTGTTTATGGAACTGTAAAATTACATCTTTCGGTAGTAAAGAACACTCCTCAAGACGTTCCACACCGTTAATATATTCATAAGGGAATATACCTTTTTGACGTATCAAATTAAAATCATCTTCTTTAGGAAAGACACGTTGAATTTCATGAAACTGATCTGATTTTAAATTACTAGCCAGCTTATCAAGACTACTCGGCATAAAGCGGAATGAATCTAAAAATCGCAGTTTAATGTTTTTTATTGCTAGTTTTGATGTATTTTGTGAACGATATGTATTGTTCCTTATTATTTGCAATCACATCAATTTTCACATCTGAAGCTCCAAATTCTTTAACGATAAAGTGGTTATCGTATTTGCTACCGTTATGTAGAATGACCGGAATGAATATACTTACTCTATAATTTAAATTACATTCTTGGTGAGCAGCACCACGATATTTTCCTGTTAAATGGTCATGATCGCGAACCATGTCTGTATATAAACATTCACCTCATATAAAACAATTAGTTTCAGTTTCAAAATTCATTTGCTCTGATGAAGTTAGTGGCTCCATTGGAATGATCGTATTTAAAATAGAGGATATACGGATGGTATCTTTCTCAAGCCTTTCCATAAAAACTTTAGGTGCATCAGGTCCTCTATAGAGCTCAAACTTATTTAAAGAGTCACCATAACTACATTTAATATAATATGCAAAGCTAAAAGGTTCATGAATGTGAGTAGTGTTGGTAAAAGTTTGGGCTGGATTCGATGAACATGTATTAAATGGTTTTAGCAAAGCCTCGAAGTCAGCATTTATAACAAATGGTACTCGAAGCTGTTTCTCATAATCCTTACATTTTAGAATGTTATTTTAGGAGTCGGTAATACCGTACACACATGATTACACCCCCATTTTTGATGTTGAGTTAGTTGATCCTCTGTTCTGAAATATAGCAAACAGCCATCACAAAACCACTTCTTAGATTCATCTTTTGATAGTTGACTGCCAACAAGTCTACTGAAATGTTTTATCCAGCAATAGTGAGCATTTTCACCTTCGGTTATGTAGTAAATTTACATGAGCATTCTTTTTTTCCTGAGTATAATATAGAGGACCTACTATTCTCTTATTTTCAATTCCATAAACATTAATACTTATATTGTTCAGCTCTTCAAAACGTTGAATGTCTTTTATCGACATAGGAAATTCTATTTCTTTTAAATCTAACACTGAAGAATAGAGAGGATAGGATGATGTTCTCATCGTGCCCCTCACTGCTGGATGGAGAGCTGAAGTTACAGCCCACGGAAAACAAGCGTCATCATTATTCAAAACGTTCACAACAGCTTTCTTTCGTTTGATCCATCCTGGCAAATCAATGTATGATGATGCTCGAAGGGGGTTATATTTATTCATGTTGGTTTCTAAATAAGGTACTTCAACCAACGCCCAGCCTGACTTTTCCTGGAACTCTTCAATCTTCACAATGATAGCACTTGAAATATTTTGGTATATATCACTAATATTAGTTGATTCGCTAACAATTATGTTTTTTGTATTACAGGATTTGATATCCGTAATTTCACCTTCGCTCCCAATTTTTACATAGAGTAAAAAGTTCAAAATTCATTTTAATTGTTTTATGCTCTAATAAAACATTACCTACGAAGACAATCACAGTAGGTTGAACATTTTTTAAAAATGATTCAATACTTTGAGTTTTTTCTTTACTATAAAGTCTATAATTAGCAATTCGACTTTTAAATGCACTACCAATTTGTTGAATATTTCCAGAATTTCTTTCATGGCAAGCGTTATTTTTATGTTGAATACTGCGTAAATGTCCATGAATGATTGAAGAAGGTATATCAATATTACATTCATCACAATGTCTTATCGAAGGTTCACCATTCTTCTTTCTTTTTGTTGCACAACTATTTTCACAATCTTGAGAACGTTTACGCTTTTGAGCATCACATTCGTTTAAAGGTTCCGTGCTAGTTGTTGGTTTTACAGTTTTTAATTCTTGTTGTTCACCATGCACTTTACCATGTGGGATTGATATCGCTTTACAGCACAAAAACCAAGTTCGCAAACTGAACACGAACATGGTGCTGAACTGACATGCATTAAATTTACATGACGTGCAAGATTATCTTGTCTGTTAAATGTGGTAGCACAATGACTGCACACAAACATTTTAATGTCATGTTTAGCATTTGCATGTCGTTGAAGGTTGTCGGGTCTTGAGAACTGTTTCTTACAATCACCACACTTGAACATGATGATCACTTTCGAAATTACCTATAAAAGAAAGAAATCATAAATGTTAATAAATGATAAAACAAAGTACATTATAAATAGTTTAATTACATTCCAGTCGATGGTTATAGCAGGGTATTTAAATCGATCATCTGTGAACTCCTAGCAAGTGTAACTTCATGTAGTTCTAACTGGGGGTTACTATATTCCAATGTTACTGACACCTAGCGGTGAACATTGGAACTTGATAGAGTGGTAGAAACCAGTGATCACCAGTTAAATGAGCTAAGTGTGACGTCATAGCCAGTCTTAAAACAAGTCTAAACTTGTAGAACATGTCACGTGATAGAAACCAGCGATCACCAGTAAAGTGAGCTAAGTGTGACGCCATAGCCAGTCTTAAAACAAGTCTAAACTTGTAGAACATGTCACGTGATAGAAACCAGCGATCGCCTGTTAAGTGAGCTAAGTGTGACGTCATAGCCAGTCTTAAAACAAGTTTAAACTTGTAAAACATGTCAAGTGACAAGGTAAAGTTAGTTAAAGTTAGGTTATGTTTGGTGAACTGAGGTTAAGTCTTTAAATATTCCCTCTGTCACTGACACCTAGCAATGAACATTCAGACTTAATAGAGCGGTAATCAAAATCTAACCTACAAAATTAGCTTTACACACCATGGTCAAGTAGTTCCAACTTTTGACTGTCAAATATACCATTTTCACTGACATGTAGTGGTGAACAATGGAAAATATCACTCTAACTGTTTAAATGTTATTAGAGGGGCACTTACCTTTTTATAATTTATCAACTGCTGCCACTGAATGAATAGATTGTTGGAATCTGGTAACCTACAGGTACCCAATTATCTGTAAACAAATCAATTAATCAATCAATCAATAAATACAATCCAATCAATAACTTCAACATCAATTAGTAATAAAAGACTACAATCCATTAATAATAAGTACTTACCTTGCAAATTAATTTAATGATTTTCTACCAAAAAGTCTTTTTTTACAACTCTTGAGCAGTAATAGAGCACTGTTCACTTAAAGCGAGTAATAAAGGCTGACAGTAGGGAAATATATGTCACCTCTCTTATATAAATTCTCATCGCTCGTGTCAGCAGTTTTTTGCAGATCATTGCAATTCCTTTCCCAATACAGCTGAGAGTCCAAAGTACACTAGGAACACCTGTGTGGTATCCAATGACTGCTGACTTTGCATGATCATCACCCATTGTCTTGATCAACACCTGGGGTTTCAAATTACTGCAGCGTCAGTCATAGCAACAGCAGTGTGCGCTCTCTGCCATGTCAGCAACATGACACCGGAAGGAACACCTGTGTAATATCCAATAACTGCTAACTTTGTATGATCATCACCCATTGTCTTCATGAACACTTGCGGTTTCAAATTACTGCAGCGTTAGTCATAGCAACAGATCTGCGCGCTCTCTGCCATGTCTGTAATATGACACAGGAAATCACAAGACGTCTTACTGCACGAACCATCTCCACAGTTTTATCGTCTTAAGAACATGCATTATTCTCTTTCAACTACAAATGACTCGTTAGGACACATCCATCCACCAAGTTAGATCCCTTGTATGTTCACATGTATTTCGTCACTTTCCTTTCATATCGTTATCACATTATAGTAGTGGGGGTTGGTGAACAACGTCAGTTCAACACACTTCTTTACACGCAAAATGTAGTTAGGCCCTTTGACATAATTTAAATAAATGCATGAGCTAGTCGGTGGGAACCAGTCCAAAGGGATCGGTCCAAAGGGATCAGTCCAAAGGGACTCATCAACAAGGACCCGTCCACAGGGACCCGTCAACAAGGACCCGTCAACAATGACTCGTCCACAAGGACCTGTCAACAATGACCTGTCGACAAGGACTTGTCCACAAGGACTCGTCCACAAGGACCTGTCAACAAGGACTCGTCCTCAAGGACCTGTCAACAAGGACTCGTCAACAATGACCTGTCCACAAGGACCCGTTAGGTTGGGTTAGGTTAGGTTACACTACAGCCGCCATCTTTTAAAAAGCCCGCCCTCTTACAAAAGCTATGAGTGGGCATGCGTAAAAAACAAAAAACAAGCATGTTAATTCATAGTGGCTATCCACCGTATACATGTCTCTGGTGTAGAACAACGTTTAATTCCATATTGGCATTCAAACTCTCACATGTTGCACTTGGAAAGAGTAATTTTCTAAAAAAATTAGAATTTCACCCCTTAGTAGGGGTAGGGTTTATTTTGTGGTGGAAATATGTTGTTCATTGGAAAGGGGGTGTCAGCCCGAGTTCAATGACACCTCATTCGTCAAAATCCGACCATGCGTTCGAGAGATATCGTGCCGCCGTCATCTTGTGAGGAGGGTGAGGAGGAGGAGGCATTAGAACGGATCAAAACACACTACTCACGTTCTGGAGATATTTTTAGACATTGCAACACTGCTAGCGGATCTTAATCCATAAACTACGGTCTTCTATGCTGACTAGTAAAAAGCTGGTCCTGTAAGATCGTGCTTACAATATTGGATAATTTACTGTATTCAGGCCCATATTTACGGGAGGACAAACTTGGCATCTGCCCAGGGCGGCAGGTTTTAGGGACGGCATCATTTCTGGAAAAATGCACAAAACTGCTTGGCCATTAATCGTCAAGTTATTTAAGTTTAAAACCTCCATAAGAGAATATACTTTGGCATTGTTGATTATTTAAGGACAAAAATAAAAAGATCGTCTTGGTCACCTTGTTGTTCTTGCTGTGGTCTGACTTGAATGTGAAATTTTACTAATAAGGAAATCCTAAATTTGTTACCGGTATTTAAATAATTGTTTTGGCCATTGGTTGTGTATGATGTGTTAAAATTTATTGTAAATTCATTGTATTACATTTTTGTTATTTGTAATTTTAGTAAATGCATACTTATAGGTAGTGTATGCCACTCATAGTTGAATACACACTCAGGTGAAGAAACAGCCCCATATGGTATGGAAATATTGATAAATCTACATATTCTAAGTCGGGGGAAGCAACGTTGTCTTTTTTTTTTTTTTTGCTCAGAGGCGTCAAGAGCCCTAAGTATGGGTCTGACTGTATTATACTCTCGCCAATTTTTAAGCCGGCTTGCCTTTTCGCGAACGTAATTCGTGCCACGAAATGCTGTATATTTTTATTTTTATGGTGTGCAATGGTACAGTGGTTCATTTCTTGAGAACAAAGCTATTATTGCTACAAATGAACAGCAATCTACCATTGTAGATGTAGATTCGTAACCTGCAGTGTTACATTTTCTACAATCTAAGCAATTTATAATACAGTAGTTAAATTGTCCTGCAATGTTGGTGCCGTAATCAAAGCGACTAAGATTCACACTCTCAATCAATTGCAGACAAAATGGTAGTCCAGTGAAATTAGTTTTAACCTGGACAAAATTAATAACAAGCTGAAAATTGGCGGAAACGTTAAGAACAATGTCCTAAACGAAATCCCAAAAGTCCCAAAAAATCCGAGCTGGGGAAAAGCCGCCATCTTGGAAAATCCACCGCCATCTTGGATTTTTCCGTTTTTGGCCATATCTTTCAAACAAGTGGTTCTAGCGAAGTCAGACTGGTGTCAAATTGACCAGATTTTACTGTCAAAATCTCAGGAACATTAATACAATATGTTAGACGCGTTCTTACAGCTGTTTTATTCATTTACGTACTATTAACATAAATAGAGTGTTTAAAGTTCGATTTTGACCGTTTCTGTCACAATAGCTAAAAACTGCCAATGAAAATAATGTATATAGACCTAAAATTATAAATCATATTCTTGAAATTGTGCGTATCTAAAATGCTTAAATTATTGTCAGTATTAAATACAAATACACTGTGAGAGATGTAAACTTTGACTTGTAATGTTTAGCGGCTTCCGTCGTTTGGTGGTTCCATGAGATTTGTAAAAAAAGGAACAGTGAGAATTTTATCTTTCGTGCAGATAATGTCTATATATATTTCGAAATAACTTGCCCTCGTATTAAAGCACAAGATCGTCAGGGTCGTCAACGTCGATGCTCTCCTCTGGGCGGTTCGCGCATCCATGACCAGCGCAGTATCCGCGCATTGTTGTGCAGCGTAGGCCACTCAGTAGGCAAGCGCATTTGCGCTCACATCCGGATCTGCAGTTGCAGGAGATAATGTTCAGAATATCGGCTGGTGCAGAATCAATCGTAGTAGGGACTGGAACAAAGCGTCCGCTTTTTTACGCCCAGCCCCACTCTGTTGCGGGTAAACGGTTTCCTTTCCATGCTTGAACCTGGAGAAATAAGAATGGAATTAAATTACAAAGGGCTAACATTAATTTAACAAAAGGGCTAACGTTAATTTAACAAAAGGGCTAAAAATTAAAGTTTTTGACTCTCACCTGGTGGAAAACTCGGAACGAGTGTTGTTCTGCTGCGGAGGATGTTGGTGGAAGGGTTGCTAAATTGAATTTAGCTTTGAGTGACTGTTTGGCTACGGTCCGCATCTACAGTTTGTACCTTTCGGTGTCCAATCGGCTAGTTATTGGACATCCATACAAGGAAAGAAAGAAAGCCTCTCTTGCTGCAGCGATTTCTTTGTGCGATGCATCTGGCTTGTTGAAAACATGGACTTCACTGCGCAATTTAGCGTTTTCTTTAAGCTGCTTGAAGGACCTGATTTTTCCCTTTCTAAAGGGGGAGGATATGGTGTCACAACCAGTAGCAGCGTGGAAGAGAGGGAGAATTGGAAGCAAGCTTCCAAGGCCAGATTGAGTTTTCCGCTTTTGAAAATCTTGCCTTTTCCATTCTTCTTTCCTGGCATAAACATGTAAATGTCTTCGTGAACATCACGAACAGAAACCATCAAGACGAGCAGATCAGTATCTTCTCCCACACAGGGGCGAATATACAATTTTTTTTTTTGGGGGGGGGGCTGACTATCCTGGAAAATTGTGAGTATTCTCAGGGGATTGTTACCGCAAAATACCCACAAATATCAACCAATATCTTCGAGCATATAACTTTGTGTAATTATTTTAGATAAGTTTCAAAGTTTATAAAGTTTATATAGCCTACAATATATGCAATACAAAAAGAGTTGTAAAATACAACACAACACACAAATAACATTTTATACTTAATGAATTTGCTATTATGGCGTATGGAGTATGAATGGCAAATATCTAAATATGTGTCAATTTACTAAGCAGAAAGGTAAACAGTTTTTTTTTTACAAGTTGATAATTTATTTTTCAAAAGTACCGTACTGTGGAATTCCCAGTTTTGTCTCACAAGGCTGAATGTACCCCGTTCCAGCCCGCAGACCAGAATTTAATTTTCTTGGCAGAGCCGGGAATCGAATTCGGACCTCCGGGGCGGCAGCCAAGAATGCTAGCCACTACACACGAGTTAGTCTAATTTCAATCTTAATATTGTTTATAACTTAGCCAATAAGTTATGATTAGAGTACTACCAAATTTTCAATTATTTTCTGCTTTTACCAAAGCAACACTTTCTTAATTTTTATTGGCTTTTTTCGGGGGGGGGGAGGGGGCTGGAGCCCCCTCAGCACCTGCGTTATATACGCCCCTGATCCCACAATCACAGAACTGACTTCTGTTTTCCTTGAAGTTTCGGCTGCCGTTGAAACAATCAGGGTATCAGCGTCGCCTTCAGCTTGAATAACCTCAATGCCTGCTGTTGTAAGGTGTTTTGATAGGAGAGCAATGAAGCGCGTCTTGTTGTTCTCGTTTGATAAAAAACACTCCTTGTGGTACAGTAGTTGGCGTGAAATCTTCGATAACTGCGTCTGGTGCCTCCTTGCCAGTTCTCCTGGTATGTTCTGCATCTTTGGTTGTCGGGGCACCATAGCCATCAAACACAACGATTGTCTTTCAGCCAAAATGGATTTCAATATAATTGACGTATTTCTGGCAAATTTGGGAGTAGGTTGCAGGACAGGTCCACACAACTCGATGCAGAAGGAAACCTCCGTCGACCGTGAACACAGGGTTTGATGGCAAAGCTTCTTCGCAGCTTGAAAACTCTTCTAAAACAGTGATGAGCTTGGACTTTGTGCCTTTCCGCAGAGTGTGCCATCAAACAGAGCTGGTGGTCTTGCGGCCAACTCGGTAGACTAAGTCAAGTACGTTGAAAGCTCTTCTTTACTTCGTATTTTGCAAAGGAGGCGATGAAACAGTTGGTTGGGGTCTATTTCCACTGTGGTGTCCTTAATTTTAGTGCTCTTGGCCATACTTCCAAGGGAACGAACTTTTTCCTCTTCAAGTGGACGTCGCTGAGGCATTGACCTACATTTGACTTCATGGCTTCGTCGCAGTTCACGGTGTCGTTGGCAACCACACGTGTACGCAGAGACAAAAGAAGAGGAAGTTCCACGAAAGGGTTGTGAGAACGCAGCCACTCTGTCAACATCCCCTTTGTCTCTGGCTTATCGTGTCTCTCGAAGTTCGACGTGTTGATCGCAACTTTCGGAGAAAACACCACTGGAACGTTCCATTGCATCGACAATACCAGACGTTGCAGGCATGGCGGTCACCCATCGAGCTATCACCTCTTCGGACATTCCGCGGCCGTGTGTCAGTCCTCCCGCTGACTTCATAGTACGCATCAGCACCTGTTCGATTGACATGTCCGTCCAAACTCCACACCAGAATTTGTCGGATCTTCGGACGGTGAAGAAGCCTTTCGTCACAAATTGTCACGCAGTCATGGTTTCATTTATCCTCAACATTTGCTGGAGGTAAATGTGAGCGTATTTGGCATAATTAAAATGCCCTGCAGCATGCTCTGCACACAGTACAGGTGAAGATATGGCCAAGAACCGAAACATCCAAGATGGCGGCTTTTCCACAGCTTGGATTTTTTGAGACTTTTGGGAATTCGTTTAGGACATTGTTCTTAACGTTTCCACCAATTTTCAGCTTGCTATTAATGTTGTCCGAGTCAGAGGTCAATTTTATCTAATTGCACTGGACTATAATTCAATGGTGATAGACTTCGTAATGTTGTATATGATTTCAATGGAGCCCTCTTGCATGGCAAGCAATTTTAAATGGGGAACATGTACTTATGAGTGGAGTAGCTTCACAGAATAAAGATTAAGCTTGACTTGATGCTTACAAGAGAAGTATCAGGTAAGACAGGTCGAAACCTATCTTGAAACTTTATGGACGCAATCGTTGTACTATAAGAGGACAATGTGCAGAAAATCAGCTGCCAGATTGAACTGCAAGGCTCGAAAATCATGTGTCGAATCTCTCATATAAGTCAATGGGAGATAGCGATTACTGTGCATGTTGGAATGGACAGCCCTGACCGCCCAAGCACTCAAGACCAGTGGGAGGGAGCCGCACGCTCCAGCCAGAATATACGCCCCGCCTCGCTACTACTCCGAGTGCCACAGGGATGTCCAGCTCCTCCAGCCGTCATGCCTGCGTACCAGGATGTCAGGTACGATTTCGGAGCCTTGCAGTTCAATCTGGCAGCTGATTTTCCGCACGTTGTCCTCTTATAGTACAACGATTGCGTCGACAAAGTTTCAAGATAGGTTTCAACCTGTCTTACCTGATTCTTCCCTTGTTAATCGTAACAACCAGCAATTTGAAAGAGATACGGTACTTCAACAAATTCATTATGATATGCGATCATCAGTAACCATAAAAATCATAACTTGCATATTTAGGTCTAATCTGTGCTTTAGCCTGACAATTCTAGGAAATAGTATAAAAAAGAAACTTATAAATGAAGGGTATAAAATGTACGTTTTAAGTTAAACGGCTGCGTGAGTAGCGCCTTTATTTTCCAGGCTCCTATGAAAAATCTGGAAGACCTGAATACCATAGAACTGCTATTTTGCCAAAATATCACCAATTCGACGAAAATCCACACGTGGCATGCATTGTAAGAAAGGACACAATGTAGTAATTTGATCGTTGATCTGTGTAGCTGAGTACCTCAATTTACGTTCCACGATGAAAACTGGTTACCTCTATATTCAAAATTTGATTGCCAACGCTGACAGCAGCCATCCCTAGTACGATATTTTAAACACTACCTTATGGGAAATACCACGTTTGTACCATGTTTTATGTACAGGGGCACTCATCTCAAAACTATGTTACTCTGAAATAACATTACTTATACACACTCGCCTACTGACACCACACAGGTTACTATATAAGCCGTATTTTCACTCACAGTCAAGTACAGAACAAGTGGTGAAGTTTAAACCTGTTCACAAATAGAGCAACATTTACAACAATGCCAGTTGTTGAATAGAAGAAGGTTAATTTTTCCCTCTTTAAGGGTAGCCCTAACATACATACATTTTAAAAACTCGAAAGTATTTGTATTAGGTTGGTTAGACAGTATATTATTTGCGTCACAAGTGCAAAAGAATACTCACTGGCCCGGAAAACATACACATCCTATGTAAAACGCCGATCTGCGTATTTCTTCGAAATAGGTTGAGTGGCATGACGCACTCGACCTTATGTCTTATATTTAGGATAAATAATACGGCAAAATATCACTTGTTAATTTTAGAAAACTCTACGCAATTGTACAATATCTGTTAGTTTTCTTTTTATCGTCTATTATTTTCATAAATAGAGAAAAGCTTGAGCATAACGCTCAACTACACATTGAAAGCAGTGGTTTGTTTTCGTTCATATCACCATTCCTCTTGTTTCAGTCAGGCGGCAGCACTGCCACTTGAGAATACGAATACCGGTAGTAAGAAGTACGTGGTATCGTGGTTTTTATCTATTTTACTTAGTGGTTTGTAATAACCAAGCGAAATATTTTTATTGCCAAAACTAATTTTTACTAAAACCATGAGGCTCACGATACGAGATTATCACTCCGTAGGCTACAAGTGTTTTCTGATTCTAATAAGAGCAATGCGAAGCATTTCCGATTGGTTGTGAAGAGGAAAAGCGTGACAATCTGCTGTAACTGCTGTAACTAACTACCGTACTGAATTTTTAAACAGTGCTGATTCAGATGTATGGATATTTCCACAGTTTAATTTAACTTCTTCATTTGGGATTATCTGAAAATATATCTAGTTATTTAGAAAGTTGGCGAACTGGATTAACAATACCATTTTAATGAACTATTTTATTTTTATTTTTGTCTATACCACTAGTTTTTACCTGTTTTTAAGAACTGAACATTACGACGATGAATCACGAAGAAAAGCGAACTTTTAGGGACAAAAACTCAAACGAAATATTCCTCCCATTCTTGCCTCAAAGTAGCCAATGGTTTCAGAGCAGTCAAATAATGAATTTCACGAAGCAAGTAAGGATTGAAACGATTTATTTATGGGGGAGGAGGGGGGGACGTCTCATCATGTAGTGGCAGGTAGGTAATGAAACGAAAATTGTTACTTGCCACCCTCCCCTGGAAAAAATCCTGTGGGCGCCCATGATACCTACAAACGTTCTATTATAGACCTCGTGCGAATGGCGATTTCTTAGCTGCTGGCGCCCCTAGCGGCAACTCACTCACTGAGCCCGTAGGAGTAGTGTGTGTGATGGCTCGTGCTGGAGAACCGAGTAGGACAGTAAAATAAATTATTTAATGGTGAAATGTCGTCATCCATGGAAATACAGGGTGCCAGGAAATGTTCTCCGCAGTGGCTACGTGCAGCTGCGAGAGGTTGCGTCATCAGTTTAGTTGGCAGCACAGTGTCCTTGATAGGGTGAAGGCCACATGTGTGGGCTGTGGACTGTCGAATTCGTCAGTGCGTATAGATAGATTATTGGAAGAGTGCAACAGTATGTTATGAATGGCTGTGGTGGGTATAAAGTTAACCGTTTGTTTGTTATGATACAAGCGACAGCCGTGCTGCCAACGTAACTGGTGACGTAATCTCTCGCAGCAGCTTGTAGGCACTGCGGAGAACATTCCCTGGCGCCCTGTATATCAGGGTTTAGGGAATATTCGGAGGGATACGTCATATTTCACAGCCTCTCAGCTTAAGAAAGGCGGAAAGCTCACTGTGAAATAAAAGTTGGGAGAAGCCATAATTATACAGTTTGTGTTTGTGAGAAACAAGCTTTAATCAACCATCTCATGCTGTTAAATTTGAGTTGCAGTGCCTTACATTTTGCATTGTTAATCATATACACTGATCAACTAAAATTTGGACTACCGCCATCAATTTTATGCTGACGCTGCCATAGATGAGTGGGACCTCTTACCCCAATATAAACTTGATAGTCTCATTCAGAGCATGCTTCCTCCGTGTGCGGGGAGGACTACTAAAGACTGATACTGATCATCATGAGATACAGATCTTCAATGTTTTTGTTTTCCAACGGGACACTTCGAAGCGAGTTCGCTTTGTTGTTGTACCGTTTCATTGTCATCAAACCACAATTGTTATTGTTTTCAGAACCACGGATGTTTAGTTTGTTAATAAGTTATTGTATGAACCTCAATGGGTTTACTATTAGAAGTCATTGGAGTATTATACTGTGTGTATATATATATATACAAGGTGATTCTTATTAACGTTTAAAACTCTCTGTAGCGACGTAGACGGCATTGCGACAAGTAATTTGATATAGGACACTTAGGGTCGCAAGTGTCCGGAAATACATTAAATGTGAACCACAGCTGTTAAACATATGACGCATCAGGTGACGGCCCAGCTTGAGCGGTCAGGCCCGTGCACTCTAACGCACACCAAACCATCCATAGCTAACGTTGAGTATCATATCACTCTGGCTCCGTGTGTGCGTATGAGACTCGGGCGCGTGGGGTTCGAGGTTCGAATCCGAGGCATATCCATCTTCTTTTTTTTTGTTCTCTCTCTTCTCCTTTCAGGTGGAAGTAGATTGTTAGTTGACATTAAGAGCGCTTTGTATTACAAATGTGATCGGAAGCGTTCGGGAATTTTACCCTGGATTCGATAGGATGGGGCAAAATTAGTCATTCGACAAGAACTGCTGTACTAGATAACAACGGTTTGATAGTTCTCAGCCACACATTTCAATACAGTACGTCAAATGAACCGCTTTACATTCCATGAGCTTGCATACACGTACCGTTGTTATGGTGCTGCAAATTCGAACGTACTTGCTACAAGGCGGCTGTACCAACAACGATTTCCCCAACGCGTTCTGCCTTCTCACGTGACCCTCAGAAGTTTGTGGGCTGTAATGTTTAACAGCAAGAACGTTCGGTGAAACATGCGCAAAAATAAAAGCGATGCTTCCACTTGAAAGGCGAAGAGAGAGAAAAAAAAATGACGATGGATAGGGCATGGAATTGAACCTCGAACCCCACACGCCCGAGTCGCAGACGCAGACACGGAGCCAGAATTATATGATATTCAACGTTTGCTTTGGATGCTTTGGTGTGCGTAAGAGTGCACAGACCTGACCGCTCAAGCTGAGCCGTCACCTGATGACGTCACATGTTTAACAGTTGTGGTTCACTTTTAAGGTATTTCTGGACACTTGCGACCCTAAGTGTCCTTCATCGAATTGCTTGTCTCAATGCCATCTACGTCGCTACAGAGAGTTTTAAACTTTAATAAGAATCACCCTGTATATTCCAAACTTTTGTTGAGCAGTGTATTTTAATTAAGAATAGTATTATCAACTTACAACTTTACATTTCACTTTCCCATTTTAAAATTATTTATTTAACAGATTATTTTGCAATATGAAATCTCAATGCCCTGAGAGTGGATGTAAACCATGCCTTTCAAAATTTAATCCTTTGTAGGTTTCAAAATGTTTTAAACACATTACGAAAGATATTATTTGAAGTCTTCCTTCCTGCAATAATGGGAAAATTCTGAAAACGTTGCAGTGGAATATTCTAAACGAGAGGGTCTGAGGGTTAGAAGACGGTACACTCAGACTTATGAGGCTACATGTATGGCCGTTCGGCTGCAATAAAGAAATAAAAAATAAAGGTAAATAATAATGATCGTGTGGCCTCCGGAGAGGCCGAGTGCAGGTCTTCCTAGTTGACGCCCGTGGGCAACCTGCGCGTCGTAATGAGGATGAAGTGATGACGAAGACGTCACATACACCCAGTCCCCGAGCTACAAGAATTAACCTCAGGAGATTAAAATACCTGATGGCTCGGCCAGGAATCAAACCCGGCGCACTTCGGACCAAAGCCTAGCCTCTCTGTAGAACTTTTACCATCTTGAACTTTCAATCTTTCCGCAACATGATCTAATCACGTTGCTCCACTTACACGCAAGTCCTGCAGAATACTTGAGCGGCTTGCCGCCAGAGCGCAGCAACGTTCAGTCACACGAGGTCTATAGTCTACTGCTATTTACCTGGCAATAGCACAAATGCCGACCAGCCGGACTAGAGTTGGAGATAACACTACTGCTCGGGCCCAAGCTCTGTGAACTTGGAGGGTGAGGTGACAAGGCAGACGGGAAGGGAAGGGCCTGTCAACAGCCCGCCGTGTTATATGGAATGCCTGTCTATTCCAATACTCCTAACATAGGGCCGTTACCTAAACCACTGTGATGTTGCGAATGAGTGAGTGAGTCACCGACCAATGTATTTGGTTGTGTTACTACGCACGGACCGGGAACTCTCAACACTCCATCACCATCACTCCTTATCGTCCGCGATCCACATTCCTCTCAGTATCACGGAGCTTAGACTCAACTGTAGAACGACACGGCTGTCAAAATAACATCAATATTGCTTTGATTACATCCGTAGTACAATCTTATTATATATAAGGTGATTTCAAAAAGTAACGAGCCGGAGGCTGGAATGCGCAAACCGGTGACGACATCGGCTAATCGTGGCGTGTGTAACGAGATGTGGTTCCGACCAGAGCGTGGAAGGTCACATCCCGTCGCTAGAGGGCACGCGAGCACGTCACATGACGATACAAAGCGAGCAGCAGCATGCATCAATCGTCCAACGCTGCCAGTCACATTGCAAACAGTGACATGGAGGTGTCAAACGAAGAGCAAAGAGGTGTTGTTCGGTTTCTGACAGCGAAAGGAGTAGGGGCAATGGATATTCATCGCCGAATGTCACAAGTGTACGGCGAACACTGCATGTCCCTTGCAAGGGTCAGGGCGTGGCACAAGCACTTCAGGCAAGGACGGGTGTCGTTAGCCGATGATGCCCGGCCTGGGGCACCCCCGTGCATTACCAATGACAACGTCCAGCTGGTTGATGCACTCATAACCCAGGACCGCCGAGTGACAGTGAACGCCATAGCCGCCGGGGTCGGATTGAGCGTCGGAAGTGTGCACACCATCATGAAGGAACGACTGCACTTGCGCAAAGTGTGTGCCCAATGGGTGCCCCACAGTCTTTAACCACACCAGGAAGCATGTCGAATGGCCTACGGTCTTGGTCTTGGTTGGACGATTGATGCATGCTGCTGCTCGCTTTGTATCGTCACGTGACGTGCACGCGTGCCCTCTAGCGACGGGCTGTGACCTTCCACGCTCTGGTTGGAACCACTCATCGTTACACACGCCACGATTAGCCCATGTCGAGACAGGTTTGCGCATTACAGCCTCCGGCTCGTTACTTTTTGAACGCACCTTATAATACTCTAAGGCTAAGGTGAATGTTTCACAAAACTCAAGTTCCTAAACCAGAAGGAGTTAGAAGGTGTGGTTTGTACCAAAATCTTCCAAATCGTCTCAATAGTATAGGAAAAAACTTGCATTTCTTGAAAGGTCAACGGAAATATATTTATTTCTTTATAAAATGCTTTTAATCAAATAAGCAAGACGATAGCCCCTGCGAGAACTCTGTCGCCTACAGCCCGCATAGCACTAACCGGGCGGATAGTCTGTACACACGGGGCGCACACAACCCATAATGCGAGAGTTCTCGCACGGGTCCGCTAGTGAGTAATAATTTGTGATAGGCTTCCCATCTTCAGCTTAGCTCTTCCCTCATCAATTTGGCATCTTCACGGGGAATATTTTTCTCATTCCTTGGCGTAAGGTTGAGTCATATCAAAAAATCTTGCAGACAAAAGTTTCGAGGACTATTGACCATTTTGAACGGTTTTGATATTGTGCCCAATAAGGTTGGTGCTATCAAAAATCTTTACGGAGATAAGTTTTTGAATCTGATCCGAAAAATAGTATGAACTTTGAATTGATTCGATTCTTCACATATTAAGAAAGTTAAAATAATAATCCCCATTCCCACCCCCTTGGTCCAATTATTCTCATTATCGAACTTCACCGAGATTTTATAAGTTAATATTTTATGTTTACATTAGAAAGTGAATGAGGGGAACATGATGGTAATTATCGTGTCCACAAAAAGTTATGCATATAAATTATATATAAGCTTTTGAATTGACGGTGTTTTTGGGGTCTGGGGGATGTCAAACGGGAAGATATGTCAACATTTTCCAGAAGTCGAAACATGGTACCCACTGCAAGAGGTAGCTTCTTTCTATTGGGATCTACCTTATTTATATTAGATTAATAAATGCATTAAGTTAATAATTGTCAAGAAATTAAATTCTGGTCTGAGGGATGGAACGAGGTACACTCAGCCTCGTGAGGCAAAACTGTGAAGATGCGGGTTTGATTCCTACTTCAGCCATCCTTGAAGTGGTTTTCAGTGGTTTCCCAATTCTACTCCAGGCAAATACTAGGATGGTACCTATATTAAGCCCACGGCTGGTTCCTACCCAAATCCTACCTCAAATACAAATACGCTATTACAGACATCAAGGTAACGCAGGTTATCAGATAAATTTTGCACACACCCAAGTGCACGGGACTACATGACCACGATGTGAAAAGGGCCCTTAAAAGGAATCAACAATCATTTAAATCAATAAATAAATTACACCCACGTCATTTTTTTCAGGCTTGGGGAAACACCCATTTCAATTGGTACAATCGTGTTGACCGACTGAATAGCATTAGTTTTGATTAACAAGGCAACACTGAAAATTGGCTTCCAACACGACACTTAACTAATACACAAATAAAGAGTGAAAGGGGGGGGGGGTATTAATTAGATGTACTCTGTTGAGCCCTAGACCGGATTTAAATATAGTTTTCTTTGCAGAGCCGGGAATCCAACCCAGGCCTCCGAGGTGACAGCCAAGAATACTAGCCACTACGGACAGTTAATATGGGTTGAAAACATTGCATGAATATCTGGTGGAGGAGGGCTATAGTGAACCAACTGACAATCACTTGATTGGCTAATAAAACACAATCAGTTTGTTGGGCCATAGTGTAGGCTGGAGGCAGGTAAACTCTGGGCTCGCCTGTGGCATGCCCTGTCCCGCCCAGTAACTCTGGCTCACCTTGGGGCAGCGAGAAATAGCCGCTGGCTACAGTACAGTCCCAGCCAACATTACTGGCTCCACCTGAGGCATTCCGCGCCCAAGCGATCACTAATGTGTGTATCAGCAATGGGCAAAACAACGACAGTCTATAACAAGACAATTAGCTAGGCTGTCACCTTTGATGTTCGGCTGCGATTCCCGAGTCTGCCAAGAAATGTAATTCTGGTTTTCTGTGGGTTTCCACTCCTACCCCAGCCAAATGCCGGTACGGTTTCCTAAATTCAGCCCACGGCCACCTCGCGTCAATTCTAGCCTCAATATTACAGAACCGCAAACACACCTTCACTTAACCTAAGTAGTTGTATGGCCCTACACTCAATATGTCAGTGACCACCTCGTCATGCAATGGCTAGCGTTCCTGGTTGTCACTCCTAGTGTTGTGCGGCTCCGTGGCTAAATGGTTCACGCGCTAGGCTTTGGCCCTAAGTGCCCCGGGTGCGATTCCTGGCTGAGCCGTCAGGGATTTTAATCCCCTGGAGTTAATTCCCGTGGCTCGGGGACTTCGTGTATGTGCCGTCTTCGTCATCACTTCATCCTAATTACGACGCGCAGGTCGCCCACGGGCGTCAACTAGAAAGACCTGCACTCGGCCTCTCTGCAGGCCACACGATCATCATCACCCCTAGTGTTGGGTCGCGGGTGTTCTCTTGGAAAGAAATTTATGTGGGAATATTCCTGTTTAGTTTTAGGGAATATCCCCAAACTGGGAATTTTTAATTTTGTCAGTACAGTCAAACTTCGATATGTCGAAGTGCTTTCGGCGACAGAAATTACTTCGAGCCATCGAAATTTCGAGATATAGAAATACATCAAGAAAGGGGTTCTATTATCGTAAATATTTCTTTCTTTCTTTCTTTCTTTCTTTCTTTATCGTTTACCCTCCAGGGTTGGCTTTTCCCGCGGACTAAGCGAGGGATCCCACCTCTACTGCCACTGGCAGTGTCCTGGAGCTTGAGACTCTGAGTCGGGGATAAAACTGGAGAGTGTGACTATCACGTCGCCCAGGTGGCCTCACCTGCAAAGCGAACTGGGGCCTGATGAAGGGATGGGAAGAGGGGGAGATAGACAAGGAAGAGGGAAGGAGGCGGCCGTGGCCTTACGTTAGGTGCTGTGCTCGTATTCTTGTGGACAGAAACTGTTGAATCCGATGACTCAGCTGGATCGTAGAATCTGAAAGTACCCAGCTAGAAAAAAAAATCCTACCAACAGGATCAACCAGGAATACAGTAGGGATACACATAAATGTAAGATTGCGTTAAGAAAGAAACAATGGAATCACAATAATGAACTAGCTCAAACGGAGAACTCGAGAATCAAAGAATGATCCCATGGTTGTAGACTTACGTTGGGAAAATATCATACACTGGCCTTCCTAACATATTCTTTCATTAATATAAATCACCACATCGGAATGAATTTAAAATAAAATATCAATTTATTAATCGAAGACAAACGAAGTAAATGACGATAATCACAAATGCAAAATCAGTGTCACGTCAAGAATCATAATAATTGTGATGCACTCCTGCATCTGATGTTTTTAACTCATGTGTGAAAAGCACACTAAATTATTCATGAAATATCGTTTTACCCTATTTTATACACGTAATTATTACTCAAAAGTATGTACAACTATATACAGATTGAATCATATCTGAATCTATGCATGATTCACGTCATCCAAATGTATTTATATCATTAGCGTAATATCATGGTTATTTCTTCGTCAAATCAAGTCCTATTTGACAAGCAATTAAGCTAAGCAAACGTGTTTTGTATCATCTGTGAATACAATTACATAATTATATTTCAAAAGTATCATTGTAAGCTTCACTTACGATTCGAATTCATAATTCAACATGATCCATATTTTTTATCAATTAATTAATTCCTTCACTTCAAATTTCAATTCTTAAACCTCGTTCGTGGTACAAAAAATATTCCTACATATGTTTTATGACAACATTGCTCGTGCTCAATCACGATAAAGAAGAATTACATTATAATTAATCAATCGACTTTCAATATGCTTGCATTATAGTTCAATAAATTCATCAATAACTTTACCATTCTCACTATATTAAACATTACTTCACACATATTTCCACCACTTCTCAAAATACTCGACGATGTTATATTACCACATTATAATTCCATTTAACCACTTGTTGACTCATTTCAATACATTAATTGTCTAATATAAAAATGTTCAAAATTGTTCTACCACTCCAAAAATTTTCAAACATCAATTCTGCGATATGAATTTTCATATATTATATGTTCATGATCATTTTATGTTGAACACCATTCGAAAAACTCCTTTGTAACATCCTTAATCATTTCGTAATAGAAATAATTTTTCCAAAAATTGACCATCAAAAACTATGAGTGTTAGCATTGGTAGGACTCAAAACAATTCAGTATCAAAAATCGAACCTTCATGAAGTTCGAGCAAACCTACATCATGGAGTTTATTTCAAATGTTAATTGAATTTAATAAAAACCATTAGAGTACTGGTTTTGTGAGAGTTCTAAATCCTCCTCCTCCTCACCCTCCTCACAAGATGGCGGCGGCCCGATATCTCTCGAACGCATGGTCGGATTTTGACAAATGAGGTGTCATTGAACTCGGGCTGATACCCCCTTTCCAATGGACAACATATTTCCACCCCAAAATAAAACCTACCCCTACTAGGGGGTGAAATTGTAATTTTTTAGAGAATCTCTCTTTCCAATTGCAACATGAAGAGTTTGAATGCCGATATGGAATGAAACGTTGTTCTACATAAAGTGCATATGTTCGGTGGAAAGCCACTATGAATTAGCATGCCCACTCATGGCTTTTGAAGAGGGTGGGGGAGTGGTTCCCTGTGGACGAGTCCTTGTGGACGAGTCCTTGTGGACAGGTCCTTGTGGACGAGTCCTTGTGGACAAGTCCTTGTTGACAAGTCTTTGTGGACGAGTCCTTGTGGATGAGTCCCTTTGGACTGATCCCTTTGGACCGATCCCTTTGGACTGGTCCCTAATGCTATGATGAAATTAAACGTTGTTCCGCATGAAACGCAAGCGAAGAGCCGATCGCTACTATGAATTAACATGTTTGTTTTTTTGGTTTTACGCATTTGCACTTGGGGTTTTTGTAAGAGGGCGGGCTTTTTGAATACAGATTTATAGATGAGTTATTTTTTTTTAAATTAACCAAAAGATCCAAAACTAATAGGTCATTAGCTTTTAATATCTCATGAATCAATAAGGCTAGGGACTTGTATGAGAGATCGTTGGACTTGGGGTGACATTCTGTTTCTTAATGTATTATTCATTTTTGTCAAAAGGGCCTAATTGCACTTTTGTTAATATCTCGTTAACTAATAATCAGAGAGGGTCAAGTGAGGTGTCATGAGACTCAAGATGGTCAACCCTTTTCCATGACCAACGAATATACCCAAAAGACCTAAAACAGCAAGGTCATTGACCTATGATTTCATAAACTAATAATCGGAGAGGGTCAAGTGAGGTGTTATAGGACTTTGAATGGTTATCCCTTTCCCATGACCAATGAATTTACTCCAAAAATCCAAAACAGTAAGGCCATTGACCTGAGATTTTATAAACTAATATGGGGTCGATAGCCTAGATGTTAGACCCCTTAAAACATCAATTATCATTATTATTATTATTATTATTATTATAAACTAATAATCGGATATCAACATGTGAGGATTCATAGGACTTAGAATGATCAACCCTTTCCCATAGCCAATGAATTTACCCAAAATACCCAATATATGAAGGTCAACGACCCGAGATTTGATAAACTAATAATCGGATACGAACATGTGAGATGTTTACCATGTGTGATGAAACATAGCTTGGTAGAGAAAGAATTAGTGTAGGCTACATGTCTGGTGACTGACAAGTCTTTTACCATTGGAACTTGTTTTCAGATCAAACTGCAGTACAGAGAGAGTATAGGTTGCAGGTATTGGTTAATAAATGACAAACGGTGTACACAAACTCTGATTTATCGATTCAAGAATTAAGAGTAGACTACCTTTAATTGATTGGTTAAAGAGGATAGCTAAAACACAAAATAGTGATTACGTTGTACTAAACCGAACCAAACCTAACCGAAAACAAGCCAAGGGTTTTAGTGTAAAACTTGTGGGTAAATGTGGTCATTGGTAATGTCAAAAAGGAAAGGGATAACGCTCTACCTATAGAGGGTAAGGTTTTTAAATGTATTTTTTTTGAAATTTTGACAAGCGGCCTAACTATACTTTTGTTGATATTTCCTGAACCCATGATGGGATTTTGACCTGTGAGGTGTCGTTGGACTTGGGCAGACACTCTCTTTTTGAATGTATTTTTGACATTTAACAAAGGGCCTAACTATACTTTTGTTAATATCTCGCGAACCAATAAGGCTAGGGACTTGTATGTGGGGTCCTAGCACTCGGGGTGACGCTCTGTTTTTGAATATATATTTAATGTTTGTCAAAAGGGCCTAACTGCTCTGTTGTTAATATCTCGATAACTAATAATGGGAGAGAGGCAAGTTAGGTGTTATAATACTTAGGATGGCCAACCCTTTCCCATGACCAACGAATTTACCTCAAATATTCAAAACAACAGGGTCATTGACCTGAGATTATATAAACTAATCATCGGATATCAACATGTAAGGTGTCATTAGACTTATAATGGTCAACCCTTTCCCATGGCCAATGAATTTTCCTAAAATATCCAAAACATTAAGGTCATTGACCTGAGATTTTATAAATTAATAATTGGATACCGACATGTGAGATGTTTACCGTGAGTGATGAAACATAGCTAGGTAGAGAAAAAGAATTAGTGTAGGCTACATGTATGGTGACTGACAAGTCTTTCACTATTGGAACTTGTTTTCAGATCAGACTGTAGTAAGAAAGAGTATAGGTTGCAGGCATGGGTTAATAAATGACAAACGGTGTACACAAAATCTGATTTATTGATTCAAGAATTAAGAGTAGACTATCTTTAATTGATTGGTTAAAGAGGATAGCTAAAGAAACAAAATGGTGACTACATTGAACTAAACTGAACCAAGCTGAATCAAACCCAGCCAAACCAAACCAAACCTAATCGAAAACAAGCCAAGGGTTTAAGAGTAAAACTTGTGGGTGAATGTGGTCATTGGTAATGTCAATAAGGAAAGGGATAACGCTCTACCTATAGAGGGTAAGGTAAAGCTAGAGCATGGTGCTAATCCACACACCCAAGTACATGAACCACACACAACTATCCTATGCAATTTTTATGGGTTGACTGTTAAAACTTGCTCAGTGGTTACTAGGACAAGATGGTCGCTACACACAACAAGCTTTAAATACCTGAGGCTAATAATCTATACACACACTCACACACACTTGTTCTAAACTAAACTGTCTTGCTGGCAGAGCTCACACAGTAGGTAAATGACAGAAATGCTTGGCTAACAGAAATACAATCATTTTCAGTTGTCTAATGTTACCAGCTAAACATTACGTGCTATAGTGGTGAGCACATGTGCCTCTTTCACTGGAGATCTTAACTCGATTTCTAGCTCTAAGGCCTAGAACGAATCAAGCTAAGAAAAAAGGGTATGGTGACGCAGTGGTTAAACTGTTAGCCTTTCACTAAGGTAGACTAGGGTTTCATTTTAGGTTAATATGCATGTCATAAACAAACAAATAAAAGCAGAGATAATGTTTAAAACTGATTACACTTGTCTCTTTTCAAATTATTACTTAGATTACAAATACAAACGTGGACAGGGTTTGACATACAGTTAATGCTCCCTATCACTGTAAGAAAGTCAAACAAGCAAAAGGCGTAGGTAGAACAGTGGTAAAATCGCTATGTGTAGAGAAATACCTAACGGTTTTATGAACTGGCAAAGGTATGTCGCATAAACAGTGCAGGATACAATCCAGCAACCATAATTTTTATCTTGTGGAAAAGAGAAAACATATATATAGAGAGAGATATATAGAAAGCTTGTGTGTGTGTGTGTGTGTGTGGGTAGCATTGGTTGTTTGACCAGAGAAAATACGGTGAGGTAGGGTGGGGAGAGGGAGAATTAGCACTTATATATGAATGGAAAATAGATTTTTTTTCAATCGTTTTGTTTTTCAAATGCAGTGGTAGATAGTCGTTATTTTGTATAACATTCTTACTTGCAGTAGTAATAAGCCTCTATGGTTCCGCTAACACATAGATAGACTCTATTATTGCCATGGTCAAGCACTCACATTAAGATCATTTACAAAATCATAAAATGAAAAATAAAAAATCTTGTTTTGGAAATATCGTTTTTTCAACATACACACAATATAAATATATAAAAAATTTGTAAACAGCAAAATGGAAAATCCATGTTTCCATATAGACAACATTTAAAAACCTTAAACGGACATTTAAGAAAATATATGCAAATGGGAAATTGACAAATGTGTAAATATGAAAATGGAAAAATCCATGTTTCCATATCATGAAATTGAAAAACATCAAACTGTCATTTTAAAAAATGCAAATGGAAAATTGACAAATTAAAATGTGTGAAATGTGAAATTGAACAAATGGCTATCATTATTTACAAAAAAAAAAAGAACATGGTGCTCTATGGTTGAGGTGTGAATCAAACCCTCTCTACTTATTTGGACCACTCGAGACTGAGTAGACTAGTTTTAGTTGCCATACCACTTCTAAAAGTTTGTGTTAAATCTAGGAATTGAACCCAAGAGCTTGTAGGGGAGATCCAAGGTTATAATATGTTAAACAGATAGCCTTGAATGTAGGGTGTGGTAGTTATATAGAGATGAGACGTTTCGCTCGGGACAGGGAGGCATGGAGATCTGCATCAAACCAGTCAAAAGACTGACGACTCAAACAACAACATGTAGAGCTCACCAAAATAATGTTGTGTAACGGTAAATGTTAGTCAACGAACAGTAATGCATTACTAAAACCCATGACACGATACCTAAGAGCTTTTCTAAAATTATTTTAAAATGCCTTTAACCCTATATTAAACACCCAGTTCACAAGACTCATAACTGCAATGTTATGGTCAAACAAAACAAAATCTATATTTCAAAACAAACAAGTGGTTTAGTCAATGTATACTGGAAAAAGTTTTATAAACACTCAAGTCCACAAAAATAATTAAATTAGTAACTGTCAGGTTGACCGAGTGGTTATGGTGTTTGACTTAAGTTCAAATTTTCTGTACAAGAAAGCAAGGGTTCGAATCCCTTACCTGATATAACTATTGCCTCAACATGGCTTGACCACACTGTATTATTGTGTACTCGGTACACAAACCATA